>CATKHT010000089.1:0-22500 GCA_949752745.1 Protula sp. h YS-2021 | reverse complement strand
ATAAAGAAGTAGAGGATTGAAAAACATTTTCTCCAGTCAACCTGAGCGAAACTTATACTTTCGCTGGCATGGGTATCAATACACTTAACGAAGCATGAATTGAACTTTTTTCCAGGCAACTGAAGCGAAATCTATGCTTTCACCGTGATGGTTATGAATATACATAAATAAGTAGTTTATTGAACAACTTTTTCTCCAGCAAACCTGAGTGAAACTTATACTTTCGCGGTTATTGCTATCAATACGCACAATATCAATAAGGCTATCAATAATTTCAGATTACAAAGTGCATATTTCTAGATATCTAAAGGGCAAATGACAACAGTATTGGAATGAACAGATCAACAATAAACTGTATCAAATTAATCCGGTTGTGGGATGCAAATTACCATCCCTAAACATTGTTCGGGATGACATGGTAATACGTAAAGCCAGAATAGGGCATACCTATGCTACACATAAACACCTGCTTCGAGGCGAACTGCCACCCGAATGTCCGGGTTGCCAAGAGATATATACAGTAAGACATTTTGATAAACTGCATAGACTTGCAAGACATTTGTTCCCGTCATTTTAGTGTCAGTTCCGTGACCGAGTTATTCGATAAAATACAACCGTGTAAAATAATACAGTTTCTAAAAGAAACAAACCTGTATCAGTATTTTTAGTATTTATATGATTTGCTTTTATTGCATAAATATGCTTTAAGATTGTATACTGCTTTAATATCCAACGCACATTTTTAATCTTTTATCTGTTATGAACATGTGAAAAGAAAACAACCTGTATCAGTATTTCTCTTTGCTGTTTTATTTTATGATTTTCGAATATACACGGTTTTCACTTACTTATATTTTAAGTTGTACTATTGTCTTCTAGTCACTGATTATTGACATGTTTTGACACAATGTAACCCGCTAAGGGTAGGTCGTGTCGTTAAACAAATCATATAATTAACTAGCATCAATACGCATATGAGTGAACTTATTGAGTAGGTTTTTGTTCGAGTTGTGCTGAGTAAAAACGTGTTATAAGACACACACACGCATATGTGATTTTCTTTGCTTATTTTAAGAACTTGGACGACCGCCCTGAAAAGGTCAGCCTGGAGGGTAACCTCCTCACTCCTTGAAGAGTGCTCCCATCAGTGCACCACTCCCTTTCCAGGCCTCCGGGAAGGGTCACTGCAGCTCTTTCTCTGGAATGAGTGGAAGCGGTGATGTCTTGTTATAAAGGTACTCCAGCCACTCCAACTCCATTGAGGCACTTTTCTATTTCCATGAGCTTCTTTCAAGCCGATTCCGCAAAGGTCTGTTGAATAGTTTCTCCACTTTTACAGCATCAACCTGTACATACGCCGTCTGGACAAATTTATAATAAATTTCTTTTAGCTTGTCAAAACTCTGTACAGGCCATTGCAGACTGACCTGCAAGAACAACGGATCGCTCACTCCAAGTCTCTGGAATTCCTCCACTATCTTGCGTTCATTGTTGCGTTTGAAGAGCTGGAAATAGAAATGTTCATATATATAGGGATAGAAAGAACGAAAAATTAGATGAAATATGTGTTATATGTTTTTACAGTGTCATTATTTACATTTATACAATCTACATCAATAACCAATTCATATCAAAAACAGGTACATGTGCGCAAGTTCATATTGCGATCTCTCGCCGCATCCAAATCCAGGTCTGAGTAGAGAAATTAATGGCTTCTGCCACATTATAATCGAATTTAAAGCCCTAGTTGAATGCGCCTGATAATGTAAGAACAAATGCTTTAGTTTTTTTGTTTTTTTTTTACGACCCTTACCACCGAAAACCCCAGCCCTTGTCAAACCCGAGGGTCGACAAATTCTGCGCACTGTTCAGAATCATCGGGGAAATGTTTTTGTACAGTATGCTTTGATTGCGGATTCGGGTTCTGGCGAGAGCGCGTACCTCACATTGGAAGCTCCTAAATGCAAAAAGTTTATTGAAAGGAGGTTAAAATCCTCAGTATGTGAGGGAAACGTGGAAAAAAAAACGTGAACCGAAATGAGCATATCCGCACGTTATCCCCGGAATTTTGTAAGGTACTTTTGTCTGTATCGGTTCCCTAACCTTTGACAGGTTAAAATTTTGTTGACAGGAGCTCCCGAATTATGTTCCGGTTTTGTCGCTCCCGTAGTGCATTTCCTGTCCCGGGTGTACTGCTCTCCAATATTTAACGTGGTAGCTGTCTGACGCGTCTCTGAAATATAAAATGAAGTACATGTCATTTAGTATTATGTTTAAGTAAACTTAAAAGGATTCAGTGTTTTGTAGCTATCTGTATCGTTATAGGATATTTCACTGGTGCACTTTAAGTAAGGTACATGCTTAGTTAACAACATTCATTATCGGCTGTTTATTTGCATCGTTACATGTTCATTCGTTTGCAATACTTACACTTCATTATCTGCGTGTTCCTACCTAAACTTTGAAACGGTCACTTGTGTTTTCCCTACCCGGAAGTGGGTGTAGGCGCAACTTGACTTTCGCCCCTCAAAACGTTGAGATATGATATTTATCTTGGTATGTTGCGACCAGGGTGTGGTGTTCGCACTCCAGTCTTCTGGTGGTGTGGAGCAGAACGTTACTGATGTCAAACGAATAACGGTTACTAGAAACGGAAACAAAATTAACACCAGCATTTTTATGTTGACCTTTGGCACATCAAAATTACCATCATCAATTAAAGTGGGCTATCTGAATTGCGAAATCGAAATGTATATACCTAATCCACAACGCTGTTACTCTTGTCAAAAGTTTGGACACACAAAATTTAGCTGCAAAAGAAATGAAGTCTGTGTCAAATGTGGCAAAGAAGACCATGACGGCGAATCAACGAACAAGGAGCTCTTCAGTTCAAACTGTTACACCGATCGAGAATTCAAAGAGACCAAAACCGAGTGTACCAACAAAGCCAGCTGTAACACCTGTACGAGCTAGAGTGAACAAGGGATCAAAAGATCCAATCTACATGCACAATAGATTTAGAGGTTTGGATGAAATGGACACCATGGAAGTTCCTTTCCCCAAGACTTCAAAATCCACTCCAAAAAAACAACAGGACAAATCAGGAAAAAATGGGGAGATGGGTGAGTGGATAAAAGAACATCTATCCTCAAAACCCAGTGTTAAATTGAAAGAAAAACACACAGGAAAAGATAAGTAATGAAATCGGCAGTGGTACAATGGAATTGTAGAGGATTTAGATCAAATTTTGATTAACTTACTCTTCTTATTCAACTTTTCTTTCCTATAGCATTCTGTTTACAGGAAACTTTTCTCTCACCGAACATTGACATTTCCATTAAAAATTACACCTCGTATCATTTAACACCAGACACAGTTGATAACAGACCAAGAGGTGCAGTTTCGGTCGGTGATAGTAAGACATGATATTCCACAGAGTGAAATTCAATTAAATACTAATTTACAAGTTAAAGCAGTCAGAGTTACTACAGATAGAACAATAACATTATGTTCGGTTTACGTCCCGCCAACGTACGATTTGAAGCAAAATGAAATAGATGATCTTTGGAATCAACTACCTAAACCATGTTTGTTCCTTGGAGACTTTAATGCTCATAGTATTTTATGGGGTAATAAAGATATCAATAAGAAAGGAAAAGCTATAGAGAAATTATTAGAGGAACAAAATATTTGCCTTTTTAATAATAAGTCTCATACTTACATCCATCCCGCTACAGGATCAAAAACTGCAATAGATCTTTCGTTATGTTCTCCTGATATTTTTGTTGATTATGAGTGGAAAGTATTAGACGACCTTTATGGAAGTGATCATTTTCCTATCATTTTAAATGCTTTACCGAAAAGTATTAACCAAAATATCCCTAAGTGGAAACTTGATAAAGCTGACTGGACTGAATTCGCCAGAGTATGTCATGAAAACATTAACAATGAAATTTTTATGAAAATGTTTCTGATCCAATAGCCTTATTTACAAATATTCTACAGGATATAGCTTTAAGAACAATTCCTAAATCCTCTGAAAATCCAAGTCTTCCGAAAAAGCCTTGGTTTAATGATGAATGTAAACAAGCAGTACATGAAAGGAAGAAAGCATTGGACAAATTTTCAAGACAGCCTCAACTGAAAAATAAACTTGAATATAAACGATTACAGGCTGTGTCGAAAAGAACAATTCGTTCAAATAAAAGGCAAACATGGCAAGAGTTTGTAGCTGGTCGGAATAATAAGACATCAGTAAAGAAAGAGTGGGACAAAATTCGTAAAATTAAGGGAAAAGATATAAGTACAGTGAAACATTTGAAACAAGACGATACATTAGTCACTGACACAAAAGAAATAGCAAATATTTTAGCAAATAATATCTCAAAAAATTCTTCATCTGATAACTATACAAGAAAATTTCAGCAATTTAAAGAACTATCTGAGAAAGTTAATTTGGATTTTTCTTCCAGTAATGATGAAATTTATAATTTCCCATTTGAACTAATAGATCTTAAAAATTCTTTTGATAAAGCAAAGGATACTTCATCCGGTCCTGATGATATTCATTACCAAATCATTAAACATCTTCCAGAAAATAGTAAAAATGTTCTTTTAAACATTTTTAATAAGATTTGGGAAGAAGGTTATTTACCGACATCTTGGAGGGAAGCAACAATTATTCCTGTACCAGAACCTGGAAAAGACCCCACTAATCCTCAATGTTATCGACCAATTGCACTGACAAGTTGTCTGTGTAAGACCTTAGAACGAATGATAAATGAACGACTGATGTGGTACTTAGAAAGTAACAAATTATTCACAAATGCACAAAGTGGTTTTAGACGCCAACGTACTACAACTGATCATCTACTTAAATTAGAAACTTTTATCAGAGAAGGCTTTATTCGGAAGGAACATGTCGTTGCTGTTTTGTTTGATTTGAAAAAGGCGTATGATACCACTTGGAAATATGGCATTCTAAAAGACCTTCATAAAATGGGTCTAAGAGGACGCCTTCCAAGTTTTATTGGAAACTTTTTTAAAAAAATCGGCATTTTAAAGTGAGAATTGGTTGTACATTGTCGGATCTTTTTAATCAAGAGGAGGGTGTGCCCCAGGGCAGCATTTTATCAGTGACTTTATTTATTATTAAAATTAATAGCATAGTGGAGACTCTGAAAAAACACATAGATCGATCATTATTTGTAGATGACTTCGGTATTTGCTATCGAGGGAAACGCATGAGTGTTATAGAGCGTCAGTTACAGCAGTGTATTAATAACATTCAAAAATGGCCTGATGAAAATGGGTTTAAATTTTCAAAAACGAAACCAGTTTGTATGCATTTTTGTGAAAAGCGAATAGTCCATCCAGATCCAGAACTGAGTACAGATGGAACTTGCATTCCAGTAGTGAAGGAAGCAAAATACCTTGGTTTAATTTTCTACTCAAAATTATCGTTTATTCCACATATAAAGTATTTAAAAACCAAATGCCAGAAAGCACTCAATTTACTAAAAGTGGTGTCAAATACTACATGGGGAGCAGATAGAAATACAAAGATGATGTTGTATAGAGCTCTAATTAGATCCAAGTTAGATTACGGCTCGGCTGTATATGGTTCAGCGAGACCGTCTTACCTTAAAATGCTTGATCCTATACAAAATCAAGCTTTTAGATTATGTTTGGGAGCTTTTAGAACGTCACCAATGGAGAGTTTGAGAGTTGAAGCTAATGAACCGTCATTGTATCACCGTAGAATTAAGCTTTCAATGCAATATGCAATAAAACTGTATTCTAATAGAGAAAATCCCACACGTGAAATTGTATTTGTTCCAAGTTATGGCGACCTGTTTGAAAATAGACCAAATACTATACCCACGTTTGGACTTCGAGTAAAGCCACATTTAGAAAATGCTAACATCATAATGGAGTGTGTTGCGGAGTATACAGTTTCGAAGATACCATCTTGGATTTTAAAAATACCAACATTTTTGACAAATTTGACTAATGATAAGAAATCAGAGACAGCTCCTTGGGTTTTTAAAAACAAGTTTTTGGAAATTAAATCATCTTTCAAAGATTATACACAAATATACACTGATGGATCAAAATTGGACGAAAAAGCAGGTGCTGCAGTTGTTACAGACAATCATACTTTTAAAAAGAGACTACCAGTTTATTCATCGATATTCACGACAGAACTTCGTGCAGTGCATATGGCCTTTTTGTACATCAAGATTAGTCAACAAACAAAATTTATAATATTCATGGATTCCAAATCTGTTATTGATGCAATGAAAAATCGTGACACTGACAACCCAATTATACAGATGCTTTTAGAAATGTATTGGCGTATAAATAAATATATTGTTATGTGTTGGATTCCTAGTCATATTGGTATACAGGGCAATGAAAAGGCTGATAAAACAGCCAAAGAAGCGTTAGAGTTACCTATAACACCATTTTTTATTCCTTACTCGGATTTTAAACCAAATATAAATTTATATATAAGAAAGTGTTGGCAAGAAGAATGGGATAACGCAGTCAATAATAAATTACATAGGATTCAACCGCTGGTCGGTAAACAACAGAGCTGTTTGGAAAATGTTAAAACTGATAGCATTATTCGTAAGAAGCAAGAATTGGGCATACATATATTACACACAGTTATTTACTAAAAGGAGAATTAACCCTGTGGTAGGGCGCAAATTGCCCTCCCTAAATGGCCTTCGCGACGATATGGTAATTCACAGATTAAGAATAGGACATTCTTACACTACTCACAAACACCTCTTAAGAGGTGAACCACAACCCGAATGTATAAGTTGTCAGGAACGGTATACAGTGAAACACATCTTGATGGATTGTATAGACTTCAATCACATTCGTCCCCGTTATTATAGAGTTGATTCCATGAGAGAGCTCTTTGAGAAGGTAAATTCCAACAAGGTCCTAGAATTTTTAAAAGAGATTAACATGTATTCCTATGTGTAGACCACCATTAAGTCTATTTTTAGTATATTTTTTAGTATATTTAAGATTTTATTTTATAACCATTTTTAATCAATAAAGTATAAATTCGACAAAGTTACCAGGAATGACACAATATGATCTGCAATAGGTTGGCGGTGTCGTTAAACCAATCAAATAACTAACTAACTACTAAAAAGAGAAGAAGCACCAGTTTGTATAGGATGTCAGGAACCTTTGACAGTGAAACATATTTTACTGGACTGTATTGATTTTAGTTTTACAAGGAATCAATATTTTAATGTGGAGTCGCTGGCGACACTTTTTTCCACTGTAGATAGTAGTAAAATTGTTGTTTTTTTAAAGGAAATTAATTTGTTTGATAAATTTTAAATTACATGAGAATATAGAAATGGTTTAGACACAGTATGGCCTACATAGGCTGGAAGGTGTCATTAAACAAATTACTTACTTACTTACTTACTCCCTAACCTTTGACAGGTTAAAATTTTGTTGACAGGAGCTCCCGAATTATGTTCCGGTTTTGTCGCTCCCGTAGTGCATTTCCTGTCCCGGGTGTACTGCTCTCCAATATTGAACGTGGTAGCTGTCTGACGCGTCTCTGAAATATAAAATGAAGTACATGTCATTTAGTATTATGTTTAAGTAAACTTAAAAGGATTCAGTGTCTTGTAGCTATCTGTATCGTTATAGGATATTTCACTGGTGCACTTTAAGTAAGATACATGCTTAGTTAACAACATTCATTATCGGCTGTTTATTTGCATCGTTTGCAATACTTACACTTCATTATCTGCGTGTTCCTACCTAAACTTTGAAACGGTCACTTGTGTTTTCCCTACCCGGAAGTGGGTGTAGGCGCAACTTGTCTTTCGGCCCTCAAAACGTTGAGATATGATATTTATCTTGGTATGTTGCGACCAGGGTGTGGCGTTCGCACTCCAGTCTTCTGGTGGTGTGAGTTTGACTAGCCCGGCCGCAGTTACTGCGTCCTCGATGAGTCTCTATTCGAAAGCCGACAGGTCCTCGATATCTGCTGGCATTAACCTCATTTCCGCGGCGGCTTTTAACGTAAAACCGCGTCTTAGGGCACATGCGCTCATATCTGAAAAAAATAATGGTTGTTAGATAAAAAAAAAAAAAAAAAAAAAAAAAAAAAAAAAAAAAAAAACCAGGAGATTACTAAATGCGTTCAATTATCATTCACTTAGAGTTTACTCAATTCAAATATTGTCTTATTATTTACTTAACGATGGTGCATTTGCTTTGAGGTTTGGTTGCTGTTTCTAGAAACCCATTGTGCAAAACACTAGAGCGAATGATAGCCACAAGACTAATTTGGTATTTACAGAAAAATCATTTGCTCACTGACATTCAAAGTGGTTTCAGAAAAGAGAGAAGCACCATAGATCACCTGGTTAGACTCGAATCATTTATAAGAGAAGGTTTTATCAATAACGAACATGTCGTCACCGTTTTCTTCGATTTAGAAAAGGCCTATGACACAGCATGGAAACACGGGGTCATGCAAGACCTCTACAACCTAGGCATACGAGGTCGTCTCCCTGAATTCATTGAAGCGTTTTTAAATGACAGGCGGTTTAAAGTTCGTCTCGGTTCTGTTTTTTCGGACTATTTTGAGCAAGAAGGGGGGTTATCCTCAAGGCTGTATTCTATCAATTCTGTTGTTTCTAATCAAAATCAATAGTATCAAAGGCGCAACTAAACAGGGAATAGACAGCTCACTCTTTGTAGACGATTTTGCTATGCCTGTCAGGGGTAAGAATATGAATCTCATCGAGCGTCGCCTGCAGCAAAATATAAACTCTCTTCAAAAATGGGCCGATCAAAATGGTTTCAAGTTTTCTCAAACCAAAACAGTCTGCATGCACTTTTGCAACAAGCGAAAGCCACACGACGATCCTATTTTATACTTATCAAACACTCAGATGCCTGTAGTAAAGGAAAACAAATTCCTTGGTCTAATTCTGGACTCTAAGCTAAATTTTATTCCGCACATAAAAGAGCTGAAGAGGAAATGCCAAAAGGCACTCAACCTGCTGCGAGTCGTCTCCGCCCAAGACTGGGGAGCAGATACCAGTACTAAATTAAAACTATAGATCATTAATAAGATCAAGAATAGATTATGGTAGCATCGTCTACGGATCAGCAAGGCCTTCGTATTTAAAGATGTTGAACCCAATACAAAACCAAGGCCTTCGCCTTTGCCTAAACGCTTTCAGAACGTCACCTGCGGCAAGCCTTCAGGTTGAATCAAATGAACAACCATTAGATATCCAACGAATCAAACTCTCAATGCAATATGCAACTAAACTATATGCAAATAAAGAAAACCCCACACATAAGGCAGTGTTCGAAAAAGACCATTCAGAAATCCTAAACACACGCCATAGGGTTATCGTACCCTTTGGCACTAGAATCCGTAACCACCTTAATAATGCTGGAATCCAAGTTGAGCAAATTGCAAACCTGAAAGTTTCAAAATACCCAACATGGAAAATACAAAGGCCAACCATAAACAAAACTCTGACAAACTTTTCCAAAGACACAACAAATGCTGAAGAGTTCAAAGTTAGGTTTGCCGAAATAAAGGAAACCTACCCTCACCATCATTTCATATACACGGACGGATCTAAACTCGATAACCAAGTTGCTGCCTCAATAGTGACAAAATCAAATACCCTGAAAACAAGATTACCGAACGGCTCCTCCATCTTTTCCGCGGAGGTTTGGGCACTCCAACTAGCCATGGAAATTGTCAAGATTAGTAGATACAAAAAATTTGTTATCTGTGTCGATTCCTTATCGGTCTTACAATCACTAGAAAACCTGCAAGTGTCGAATACAATGATTTTAGACCTAATAGAACGTTATGAAAGGGCAACTAAACAAGGCAAATCCTTAGTGTTTTGCTGGGTGCCAAGCCACGTCGGCATAGCGGGTAATGAAGCTGCGGACCAAGCAGCAAAAGAGGCTCTAAACTACAACATATCCGACCTTCTCATACCATACTCCGACTTTAAACCCCATATATCAAGTTATGTAAAAAACCTTTGGCAACAAAATTGGAACGAACAAAGAAATAACAAACTCTTTCAAATCCAACCAACAGTTGGACAAAAGCAGCTAGCTCTTGACAATATTCGTGACAAAACAGTTTTGCTTAGAGCTCGAATCGGACATACATACACCACCCACGGATATCTTTTGAGAGGCGAAGAGCCTCCAGAATGTATTGGTTGTCAAGAACGTCTGACTGTAAAACACATTTTACTCAATTGCCTAAATTTTCAGAACATTCGTTCACGCTTCTACTGTGTGAATTCCATGAAAGACCTTTTTACAAAGGTAGCACCAAGTAAAATTATTTCTTTTCTGAAAGAAATACACTTGTACAGTAAGTTTTAAATTGAATTTAGTTAATTTTAGATTAAAGACTACTTGTTATGTCTACTTTAATTGATTTTAGTTTCAACTGACTCTTGATATAGCAACAGAACCGACACAACATGACCCTAACGGGTTGCCGGTGTCGTTAAACAAATCAATCAATCAATAGAAACCCATGCTTCATAGCAATCATGCAGGCAGGTTGGATGTAGTTTGTTACAAGTTTTGTATTTGGTCTTTTTCTTGCATTTTTTGTACACGTGACCTTGATTTAAACAACCTCGATATAACTTCTCTTCAATCACGGGTTTGTCTTTGGACGCCACAAAGTTTATTGAACTCGCGACACTTGTTATGTGATGATTGTTATTGCAGTTTACGCAATGTTTGAGTTTTTTTGGTACATAAAGAAGTAGAGGATTGAAAAACATGTTCTCCAGTCAACCTGAGCGAAACTTATACTTTCGCTGGCATGCCTATCAATACACTTAACGAAGCATGAATTGAACTTTTTTCCAGGCAACTGAAGCGAAACCTATGCTTTCACCGTGATGGTTATGAATATACATAAATATTGAACAACTTTTTCTCCAGCAAACCTGAGTGAAACTTATATTTTCGCGGTCATAGCTATCAATACGCACAATATCAATAAGGCTATCAATAATTTCAGATTACAAAGTGAATATTTCTAGATATGTAAAGGGCAAATGGCAACAGTATTGGAATGAACAGATCAACAATAAACTGTATCAAATTAATCCGGTTGTGGGATGCAAATTACCATCCCTAAACATTGTTCGGGATGACATGGTAATACGTAGGGCCAGAATAGGGCATACCTATGCTACACATAAACACCTGCTTCGAGGCGAACTGCCACCCGAATGTCCGGGTTGCCAAGAGAGATATACAGTAAGACATTTTGATAAACTGCATAGACTTGCAAGACATTCGTTCCCGTCATTTTAGTGTCAGTTCCGTGACCGAGTTATTCGATAAAATACAACCGTGTAAAATAATAGTTTCTAAAAGAAACAAACCTGTATCAGTATTTTTAGTATTTATATTATTTGCTTTTATTGCATAAATATGCTTTAAGATTGTACACTGCTTTAATATCCAACGCACATTTTTAATCTGTTATCTGTTGTGAACCTGTGAAAAGAAAACAACCAGTATCAGTATTTCTAGTCGCTGTTTTATTTTATGATTTTAGAATATACACGGTTTTGACTTACCTCTATTTTAAGTTGTTATCGTCTTCTAGTCACTGATTATTGACATGTTTTGACACAGTGTAACCCGCTAAGGGTCGGTCGTGTCGTTAAACAAATCATATAATTAACTAGCATCAATACGCATATGAATGAACTTATTGAGAAGGTGTTGTTCGAGTTATGCTGAGTAAAAACGTGTTACAAGATACACACGCATATGTGATTTTCATTGCTTATTTTAAGAACTTGGGCAACCGCCCTGAAAAGGTCAGCCTGGAGGGTAACCTCCTCACTCCTTGAAGAGTGCTCCCATCAGTGCACCACTCCCTCCCCAGGCTTCTGGGAAGGGTCACTGCAGCTCTTTCTCTGGTATGAGTGGAAGCGGTGATGTCTTGTTATAAAGGTACTTCAGCCACTCCAACTCCATGGAGGCACTTTTCTATTTCCATGAGCTTCTTTCAAGCCGATTCCGCAAAGGTCTGTTGAATAGTTGCTCCACTTTTACAGCATCAACCTGTACATACGCCGTCTGGAGAAATTTATAATGAATTTCTTTTAGCTTGTCAAAACTCTGTACAGGCCATTGCAGACTGACCTGCAAGAACAACGGATCGCTCACTCCAAGTCTCTGGAATTCCTCCACTATCTCGCGTTCATTGTTGCGTTTGAAGAGCTGGAAATACAAAATGTTCATATATATAGGGAGAGAAAGAACGAAAAATTAGATGAAATATGTGTTATATGTTTTTACAGTGTCATTATTTACATTTATACAATCTACATCAATAACCAATTCATATCAAAAACAGGTACATGTGCGCAAGTGCATATTTCTAGATATGTAAAGGGCAAATGGCAACAGTATTGGAATGAACAGATCAACAATAAACTGTATCAAATTAATCCGGTTGTGGGATGCAAGTTACCATCCCTAAACATTGTTCAGGATGACATGGTAATACGTAGAGCCAGAATAGGGCATACCTATGCTACACGTAAGCACCTGCTTCGAGGCGAACTGCAACCCGAATTTCCGGGTTGCCAAGAGAGATATACAGTAAGACATTTTGATAAACTGCATAGACTTGCAAGACATTCGTTCCCGTCATTTTAGTGTCAGTTCCGTGACCGAGTTATTCGATAAAATACAACCGTGTAAAATAATAGTTTCTAAAAGAAACAAACCTGTATCAGTATTTTTAGTATTTATATTATTTGCTTTTATTGCATAAATATGCTTTAAGATTGTACACTGCTTTAATATCCAACGCACATTTTTAATCTGTTATCTGTTGTGAACCTGTGAAAAAAAAAACAACCAGTATCAGTGTTTCTAGTCGCTGTTTTATTTTATGATTTTAGAATATACACGGTTTTGACTTACCTCTATTTTAAGTTCTTATCGTCTTCTAGTCACTGATTATTGACATGTTTTGACACAATGTAACCCGCTAAGGGTCGGTCGTGTCGTTAAACAAATCATATAATTAACTAGCATCAATACGCATATGAATGAACTTATTGAGAAGGTTGTTGTTCGAGTTATGCTGAGTAAAAACGTGTTACAAGATACACACGCATATGTGATTTTCATTGCTTATTTTAAGAACTTGGGCAACCGCCCTGAAAAGGTCAGCCTGGAGGGTAACCTCCTCACTCCTTGAAGAGTGCTCCCATCAGTGCACCACTCCCTCCCCAGGCTTCCGGGAAGGGTCACTGCAGCTCTTTCTCTGGTATGAGTGGAAGCGGTGATGTCTTGTTATAAAGGTACTCCAGCCACTCCAACTCCATGGAGGCACTTTTCTATTTCCATGAGCTTCTTTCAAGCCGATTCCGCAAAGGTCTGTTGAATAGTTGCTCCACTTTTACAGCATCAACCTGTACATACGCCGTCTGGAGAAATTTATAATGAATTTCTTTTAGCTTGTCAAAACTCTGTACAGGCCATTGCAGACTGACCTGCAAGAACAACGGATCGCTCACTCCAAGTCTCTGGAATTCCTCCACTATCTCGCGTTCATTGTTGCGTTTGAAGAGCTGGAAATAGAAATGTTCATATATATAGGGATAGAAAGAACGAAAAATTAGATGAAATATGTGTTATATGTTTTTACAGTGTCATTATTTACATTTATACAATCTACATCAATAACGAATTCATATCAAAAACAGGTACATGTGCGCAAGTGCATATTGCGATCTCTCGCCGCATCCAAATCCAGGTCTGAGTAGAGAAATTGATGGCTTCTGCCACATTATAATCGAGGTTAAAGCCCTAGTTGAATGGGCCTGATAATGTAAGAACAAGTTCATTAGTTTTTTTTACGACCCTTACCACCGAAAACCCCAGCCCTTGTCAAACCCGAGGGTCGACAAATTCTGCGCACTGTTCAGAATCATCGGGGAAATGTTTTTGTACAGTATGCTTTGATTGCGGATTCGGGTTCTGGCGAGAGCGCGTACCACACCTTTAGAGCTCCTAATGCAAAAAGTTTATTGAAAGGAGGTTAAAATCCTCAGTATGTGAGGGAAACGTGAAAAAAAGTGAACCGAAATAAGCATATCCGCACGTTATCCTCGGAATTTTGTAAGGTAATTTTGTCCGTATCGGTTCCCTAACCTTTGGCAGGTTAAAATTTTGACAGGAGCTCCCGAATTATGTTCCGGTTTTGTCGCTCCCGTAGTGCATTTCCTGTCCCGGGTGTACTGCTCTCCAATATTGAACGTGGTAGCTGTCTGACGCGTCTCTGAAATATAAAATGAAGTACATGTCATTTAGTATTATGTTTAAGTAAACTTAAAAGGATTCAGTGTCTTGTAGCTATCTGTATCGTTATAGGATATTTCACTGGTGCACTTTAAGTAAGATACATGCTTAGTTAACAACATTCATTATCGGCTGTTTATTTGCATCGTTACATGTTCATTCGTTTGCAATACTTACACTTCATTATCTGCTTGTTCCTACCTAAACTTTGAAACGGTCACTTGTCTTTCCCCTACCCGGAAGTGGGTGTAGGCGCAACTTGACTTTCGGCCCTCAAAACGTTGAGATATGAGATTTATCTTGGTATGTTGCGACCAGGGTGTGGTGTTCGCACTCCAGTCTTCTGGTGGTGTGAGTTTGACTGGCACGGCCGCAGTTACTGCGTCCTCGATGAGTCTCTATTCGAAAGCCGACAGGTCCTCGATATCTGTTGGCATTAACCTCAAGTAAAACGCGTCTTAGGGCACATGCGCTCATATCTGAAAAAAATAATGGTTGTTAAATATTAATAAAAAAACAAAAAAAAAGCAGGAGATTACTAAATGCGTTCAATTATCATTCACTTAGAGTTTACTCAACTAAATATTGTCTTATTATTTACTTAACAATGGTGCATTTGCTTTGAGGTTTGGTTGTTGTTTCTAGAAACCCATGCTTCATAGCAATCATGCAGGCAGGTTGGATGTAGTTTGTTACAAGTTTTGTATTTGGTCTTTTGCTTGCATTTTCTGTACACGTGACCTTGATTTAAACAACCTCGATATAACTTCTCTTCAATCACGGGTTTGTCTTTGGACGCCACAAAGTTTATTGAACTCGCGACACTTGTTATGTGATGATTGTTATTGCAGTTTACGCAATGTTTGAGTTTTTTTTTTTTTTTTTGGTACATAAAGAAGTAGAGGATTGAAAAACATTTTCTCCAGTCAACCTGAGCGAAACTTATACTTTCGCTGGCATGCCTATCAATACACTTAACGAAGCATGAATTGAACTTTTTTCCAGGCAACTGAAGCGAAACCTATGCTTTCACCGTGATGGTTATGAATATACATAAATATTGAACAACTTTTTCTCCAGCAAACCTGAGTGAAACTTATATTTTCGCGGTCATAGCTATCAATACGCACAATATCAATAAGGCTATCAATAATTTCAGATTACAAAGTGCATATTTCTAGATATGTAAAGGGCAAATGGCAACAGTATTGGAATGAACAGAACAACAATAAACTGTATCAAATTAATCCGGTTGTGGGATGCAAATTACCATCCCTAAACATTGTTCGGGATGACATGGTAATATGTAGAGCCAGAATAGGGCATACCTATGCTACACATAAACACCTGCTTCGAGGCGAACTGCCACCCGAATGTCCGGGTTGCCAAGAGAGATATACAGTAAGACATTTTGATAAACTGCATAGACTTGCAAGACATTCGTTCCCGTCATTTTAGTGTCAGTTCCGTGACCGAGTTATTCGATAAAATACAACTGTGTAAAATAATAGTTTCTAAAAGAAACAAACCTGTATCAGTATTTTTAGTATTTATATTATTTGCTTTTATTGCATAAATATGCTTTAAGATTGTACACTGCTTTAATATCAAACGCACATTTTTAATCTGTTATCTGTTGTGAACCTGTGAAAAGAAAACAACCTGTATCAGTATTTCTAGTCGCTGTTTTATTTTATGATTTTAGAATATACACGGTTTTGACTTACCTCTATTTTAAGTTGTTATCGTCTTCTAGTCACTGATTATTGACATGTTTTGACACAGTGTAACCCGCTAAGGGTCGGTCGTGTCGTTAAACAAATCATATAATTAACTAGCATCAATACGCATATGAATGAACTTATTGAGAAGGTTGTTGTTCGAGTTATGCTGAGTAAAAACGTGTTACAAGATACACACGCATATGTGATTTTCATTGCTTATTTTAAGAACTTGGGCAACCGCCCTGAAAAGGTCAGCCTGGAGGGTAACCTCCTCACTCCTTGAAGAGTGCTCCCATCAGTGCACCACTCCCTCCCCAGGCTTCCGGGAAGGGTCACTGCAGCTCTTTCTCTGGTATGAGTGGAAGCGGTGATGTCTTGTTATAAAGGTACTCCAGCCACTCCAACTCCATGGAGGCACTTTTCTATTTCCATGAGCTTCTTTCAAGCCGATTCCGCAAAAGTCTGTTGAATAGTTGCTCCACTTTTACAGCATCAACCTGTACATACGCCGTCTGGAGAAATTTATAATGAATTTCTTTTAGCTTGTCAAAACTCTGTACAGGCCATTGCAGACTGACCTGCAAGAACAACGGATCGCTCACTCCAAGTCTCTGGAATTCCTCCACTATCTCGCGTTCATTGTTGCGTTTGAAGAGCTGGAAATAGAAATGTTCATATATATAGGGATAGAAAGAACGAAAAATTAGATGAAATATGTGTTTTATGTTTTTACAGTGTCATTATTTACATTTATACAATCTACATCAATAACGAATTCATATCAAAAACAGGTACATGTGCGCAAGTGCATATTGCGATCTCTCGCCGCATCCAAATCCAGGTCTGAGTAGAGAAATTGATGGCTTCTGCCACATTATAATCGAGGTTAAAGCCCTAGTTGAATGGGCCTGATAATGTAAGAACAAGTTCATTAGTTTTTTTTTACGACCCTTACCACCGAAAACCCCAGCCCTTGTCAAACCCGAGGGTCGACAAATTCTGCGCACTGTTCAGAATCATCGGGGAAATGTTTTTGTACAGTATGCTTTGATTGCGGATTCGGGTTCTGGCGAGAGCGCGTACCACACCTTTAGAGCTCCTAATGCAAAAAGTTTATTGAAAGGAGGTTAAAATCCTCAGTATGTGAGGGAAACGTGAAAAAAAAGTGAACCGAAATAAGCATATCCGCACGTTATCCTCGGAATTTTGTAAGGTAATTTTGTCCGTATCGGTTCCCTAACCTTTGGCAGGTTAAAATTTTGACAGGAGCTCCCGAATTATGTTCCGGTTTTGTCGCTCCCGTAGTGCATTTCCTGTCCCGGGTGTACTGCTCTCCAATATTGAACGTGGTAGCTGTCTGACGCGTCTCTGAAATATAAAATGAAGTACATGTCATTTAGTATTATGTTTAAGTAAACTTAAAAGGATTCAGTGTCTTGTAGCTATCTGTATCGTTATAGGATATTTCACTGGTGCACTTTAAGTAAGATACATGCTTAGTTAACAACATTCATTATCGGCTGTTTATTTGCATCGTTACATGTTCATTCATTTGCAATACTTACACTTCATTATCTGCGTGTTCCTACCTAAACTTTGAAACGGTCACTTGTCTTTCCCCTACCCGGAAGTGGGTGTAGGCGCAACTTGACTTTCGGCCCTCAAAACGTTGAGATATGAGATTTATCTTGGTATGTTGCGACCAGGGTGTGGTGTTCGCACTCCAGTCTTCTGGTGGTGTGAGTTTGACTAGCGCGGCCGCAGTTACTGCGTCCTCGATGAGTCTCTATTCGAAAGCCGACAGGTCCTCGATATCTGTTGGCATTAACCTCAAGTAAAACGCGTCTTAGGGCACATGCGCTCATATCTGAAAAAAATAATGGTTGTTAAATATTAATAAAAAAACAAAAAAAACAGGAGATTACTAAATGCGTTCAATTATCATTCACTTAGAGTTTACTCAACTAAATATTGTCTTATTATTTACTTAACAATGGTGCATTTGCTTTGAGGTTTGGTTGTTGTTTCTAGAAACCCATGCTTCATAGCAATCATGCAGGCAGGTTGGATGTAGTTTGTTACAAGTTTTGTATTTGGTCTTTTGCTTGCATTTTCTGTACACGTGACCTTGATTTAAACAACCTCGATATAACTTCTCTTCAATCACGGGTTTGTCTTTGGACGCCACAAAGTTTATTGAACTCGCGACACTTGTTATGTGATGATTGTTATTGCAGTTTACGCAATGTTTGAGTTTTTTTTTTTTTTTTGGTACATAAAGAAGTAGAGGATTGAAAAACATTTTCTCCAGTCAACCTGAGCGAAACTTATACTTTCGCTGGCATGCCTATCAATACACTTAACGAAGCATGAATTGAACTTTTTTCCAGGCAACTGAAGCGAAACCTATGCTTTCACCGTGATGGTTATGAATATACATAAATATTGAACAACTTTTTCTCCAGCAAACCTGAGTGAAACTTATATTTTCGCGGTCATAGCTATCAATACGCACAATATCAATAAGGCTATCAATAATTTCAGATTACAAAGTGCATATTTCTAGATATGTAAAGGGCAAATGGCAACAGTATTGGAATGAACAGAACAACAATAAACTGTATCAAATTAATCCGGTTGTGGGATGCAAATTACCATCCCTAAACATTGTTCGGGATGACATGGTAATACGTAGAGCCAGAATAGGGCATACCTATGCTACACATAAACACCTGCTTCGAGGCGAACTGCCACCCGAATGTCCGGGTTGCCAAGAGAGATATACAGTAAGACATTTTGATAAACTGCATAGACTTGCAAGACATTCGTTCCCGTCATTTTAGTGTCAGTTCCGTGACCGAGTTATTCGATAAAATACAACTGTGTAAAATAATAGTTTCTAAAAGAAACAAACCTGTATCAGTATTTTTAGTATTTATATTATTTGCTTTTATTGCATAAATATGCTTTAAGATTGTACACTGCTTTAATATCAAACGCACATTTTTAATCTGTTATCTCTTGTGAACCTGTGAAAAGAAAACAACCTGTATCAGTATTTCTAGTCGCTGTTTTATTTTATGATTTTAGAATATACACGGTTTTGACTTACCTCTATTTTAAGTTGTTATCGTCTTCTAGTCACTGATTATTGACATGTTTTGACACAGTGTAACCCGCTAAGGGTCGGTCGTGTCGTTAAACAAATCATATAATTAACTAGCATCAATACGCATATGAATGAACTTATTGAGAAGGTTGTTGTTCGAGTTATGCTGAGTAAAAACGTGTTACAAGATACACACGCATATGTGATTTTCATTGCTTATTTTAAGAACTTGGGCAACCGCCCTGAAAAGGTCAGCCTGGAGGGTAACCTCCTCACTCCTTGAAGAGTGCTCCCATCAGTGCACCACTCCCTCCCCAGGCTTCCGGGAAGGGTCACTGCAGCTCTTTCTCTGGTATGAGTGGAAGCGGTGATGTCTTGTTATAAAGGTACTCCAGCCACTCCAACTCCATGGAGGCACTTTTCTATTTCCATGAGCTTCTTTCAAGCCGATTCCGCAAAGGTCTGTTGAATAGTTGCTCCACTTTTACAGCATCAACCTGTACATACGCCGTCTGGAGAAATTTATAATGAATTTCTTTTAGCTTGTCAAAACTCTGTACAGGCCATTGCAGACTGACCTGCAAGAACAACGGATCGCTCACTCCAAGTCTCTGGAATTCCTCCACTATCTCGCGTTCATTGTTGCGTTTGAAGAGCTGGAAATAGAAATGTTCATATATATAGGGATAGAAAGAACGAAAAATTAGATGAAATATGTGTTATATGTTTTTACAGTGTCATTATTTACATTTATACAATCTACATCAATAACCAATTCATATCAAAAACAGGTACATGTACGCAAGTGCATATTGCGATCTCTCGCCGCATCCAAATTCAGGTCTGAGTAGAGAAATTGATGGCTTCTGCCACATTATAATCGAGGTTAAAGCCCTAGTTGAATGGGCCTGATAATGTAAGAACAAGTTCATTAGTTTTTTTTACGACCCTTACCACCGAAAACCCCAGCCCTTGTCAAACCCGAGGGTCGACAAATTCTGCGCACTGTTCAGAATCATCGGGGAAATGTTTTTGTACAGTATGCTTTGATTGCGGATTCGGGTTCTGGCGAGAGCGCGTACCACACCTTGAGAGCTCCTAATGCAAAAAGTTTATTGAAAGGAGGTTAAAATCCTCAGTATGTGACGGAAACGTGAAAAAAAGTGAACCGAAATAAGCATATCCGCACGTTATCCTCGGAATTTTGTAAGGTACTTTTGTCCGTATCGGTTCCCTAACCTTTGACAGGTTAAAATTTTGACAGGAGCTCCCGAATTATGTTCCGGTTTTGTCGCTCCCGTAGTGCATTTCCTGTCCCGGGTGTACTGCTCTCCAATATTGAACGTGGTAGCTGTCTGACGCGTCTCTGAAATATAAAATGAAGTACATGTCATTTAGTATTATGTTTAAGTAAACTTAAAAGGATTCAGTGTCTTGTAGCTATCTGTATCGTTAAAGGATATTTCACTGGTGCACTTTAAGTAAGATACATGCTTAGTTAACAACATTTATTATCGGCTGTTTATTTGCATCGTTACATGTTCATTCGTTTGCAATACTTACACTTCATTATCTGCGTGTTCCTACCTAAACTTTGAAACGGTCACTTGTCTTTTCCCTACCCGGAAGTGGGTGTAGGCGCAACTTGACTTTCGGCCCTCAAAACGTTGAGATATGAGATTTATCTTGGTATGTTGCGACCAGGGTGTGGTGTTCGCACTCCAGTCTTCTGGTGGTGTGAGTTTGACTAGCGCGGCCGCAGTTACTGCGTCCTCGATGAGTCTCTATTCGAAAGCCGACAGGTCCTCGATATCTGTTGGCATTAACCTCAAGTAAAACGCGTCTTAGGGCACATGCGCTCATATCTGAAAAAAATAATGGTTGTTATATATTAATAAAAAAACAGGAGATTACTAAATGCGTTCAATTATCATTCACTTAGAGTTTACTCAACTAAATATTGTCTTATTATTTACTTAACAATGGTGCATTTGCATTGAGGTTTGGTTGTTGTTTCTAGAAACCCATGCTTCATAGCAATCATGCAGGCAGGTTGGATGTAGTTTGTTACAAGTTTTGTATTTGGTCTTTTTCTTGCATTTTCTGTACACGTGACCTTGATTTAAACAACCTCGATATAACTTCTCTTCAATCACGGGTTTGTCTTTGGACGCCACAAAGTTTATTGAACTCGCGACACTTGTTATGTGATGATTGTTATTGCAGTGTACGCAATGTTTGAGTTTTTTTTTTTTGGTACATAAAGAAGTAGAGGATTGAAAAACATTTTCTCCAGTCAACCTGAGCGAAACTTATACTTTCGCTGGCATGCCTATCAATACACTTAACGAAGCATGAATTGAACTTTTATCCAGGCAACTGAAGCGAAACCTATGCTTTCACCGTGATGGTTATGAATATACATAAATATTGAACAACTTTTTCTCCAGCAAACCTGAGTGAAACTTATATTTTCGCGGCCATAGCTATCAATACGCACAATATCAATAAGGCTATCAATAATTTCAGATTACAAAGTGCATATTTCTAGATATGTAAAGGGCAAATGGCAACAGTATTGGAATGAACAGAACAACAATAAACTGTATCAAATTAATCCGGTTGTGGGATGCAAATTACCATCCCTAAACATTGTTCGGGATGACATGGTAATACGTAGGGCCAGAATAGGGCATACCTATGCTACACATAAACACCTGCTTCGAGGCGAACTGCCACCCGAATGTCCGGGTTGCCAAGAGAGATATACAGTAAGACATTTTGATAAACTGCATAGACTTGCAAGACATTCGTTCCCGTCATTTTAGTGTCAGTTCCGTGACCGAGTTATTCGATAAAATACAACTGTGTAAAATAATAGTTTCTAAAAGAAACAAACCTGTATCAGTATTTTTAGTATTTATATTATTTGCTTTTATTGCATAAATATGCTTTAAGATTGTACACTGCTTTAATATCCAACGCACATTTTTAATCTGTTATCTGTTGTGAACCTGTGAAAAGAAAACAACCTGTATCAGTATTTCTAGTCGCTGTTTTATTTTATGATTTTAGAACATACACGGTTTTGACTTACCTCTATTTTAAGTTGTTATCGTCTTCTAGTCACTGATTATTGGTGACCAACAACAACGCACCCTGCCGCAACCAAATGTGCAGAAATCTACCCCGCCTAGACAAACTATGGCGACCCAAACACCATCTCCGATCGCAATTGTTAAATTGTCAAATCATACCTGGAATTCCGACACT
>CATKHT010000088.1:0-39878 GCA_949752745.1 Protula sp. h YS-2021 | reverse complement strand
ATTCCCTCGCCTTCCCCTCCCCCCTCCCCCTACCCCCACTGCAATGTGACAAAGGGCTTGCAGCGAGGCAGTCTCTTAGTTAATCCCACGCAAAAGAACTGACCATTTCATGTTATTGTTTTTGGCGAGGGGTGCATTTTTAATATACAATTTAAATAAATTAATCAGCCATTGAATTTGTAAATTGATGTGTTTTTTACATAAAGACATGCCTCCACTCTGCAGTGGGAGACAGCAAATGTAAGTAAACATGAAATATACAAACTTCTAATTAAAGAATTAATTGGAAACGAGTTATCCCTTAACGTGTGAATAAATATCCCGTTTCTAAATTTAAAAAATATCCGAAAATACAATTGATACATGTCAAAATAAAATTATTCAAGGGACAGCTTTTCTAGGATAAGTAAAATTAAAATACATAAAAAGGCATAGACTGAAATAAACCAGTGAAATATAAACCACCGGGTCAAGAATTAAGGTATTCCCGCTCATAACTCTTACTGAAATTCCTTCTGTCGTTTTAATTAAAGCACGGAGAATCGAAACAATCTCATTCTGTCAAATAGATGCTAAACGTTCTCTCAGAGTTTTCATTTGATCCCATCTCTACCCTCACAGAGAAAACAATGGGCCGTACCATAACCGCCCTAACCCCAAACCAAAGAGAAAACAATGGGCCATCCCATAGCTGCCCCAACCCTATTCCACAGAGAATACAATGGGCCATCCCGTTTCTGCCCCAACCCTACCCCACAGAGAAAACAATGGGCCATCCCGTTTCTGCCCAACCCTACCCCACAGAGAAAACAATGGGCCATCCCGTAACTGTGCGTAACCTCCCCCACAGAGAAAACAATGGGCCATCCCATAACTGCCCCCAACCCTCTCCCCTCACTGAGAAAGCAATGGACCACCCCGTAACTGCCCCAAACTCCCCTCCACCGACCGAGAAAACAATAGACCATCCCATAACTGGTCCATCCCGCCCAACGACAAAACAATGGACCACCCCATAACTGCCCCAATCTCCTCCCACCAACGAGAAAACGATGGGCCATCCCATAGTGGCCCCACTCCCCCACCAAGGAAACAAAGGGCCATCCCGTAGCTGGCGCACTCAAAGGCTTTTACGAGGAAGCTAAATTTATGCTTATTCCCTCCAATTAGCTGTTAGATTTATTTACATCCTTTTAAATATAGTATTTACTTGATTTTTTAAGATTAAATCTATTATGTTGTTTAAAAGGCGAACAGGAATTTGCAAACAGCGAGCAATTACACGCTCAGAATAACCGCCCAGGGTTAGTATAATAAGATGTTCTCATAAAAAAGTAACGTGCCTGCACATAAGAGTTTGGACGGTAGTAATGTCTTGAGCTTAGCGTAATTTAAGTACAGTGTAAATCAGACGAGAACCTGACAAAAGAAATGAAAAAAAATCCTTCGCCGCATTTGATTAAACCTTAGGAGGCCCGTTGAAGAACAAGTTGAAGGAGGCTATGGGGTTGTTTGTTTGTTTATTTATTTCAGTTTATTTACAGTGAGATTTATGAACAGTCCGCTGTATATTAGCATCTACAGACGAATTTCCAGTTTATTAATTTCATTACAACACTTTCAACAATTACAACACATTTAGTTAAAGGAGCCATCACGTCAAAGGGGCCATCACGTCAAAGGGGCCATCACGTCAAAGGGGTCACCACGTCAAAGGGGCCATTAAGTCAAAGGGGCCATCACGTCAAAGGAGCTATAACGTCAAATGAGCCATCACGTCAAATGGGCCATCACGTCAAATGAGCCATCACGTCAAAGAAGCCATCACGTCAAAGGAGCTATCACGTCAAAGGAGCCATCACGTCAAAGGGGCCATCATGTCAAAGGAGCCATCACGTCAAAGGGGCCATCACATCAAAGGCGCCATCATGTCAAAGGCGCCATCACGTCAAAGGAACCATCACGTCAAAGAAGCCATCACGTCAAAGGAGCCATCACATCAAAGGAGCCATCACGTCAAAGGGGCCATCACGTCAAAGGGGCCATCACGTCAAATGAGCCATCACGTCAAAGGGGCCATCACGTCAAAGGGGCCATCACGTCAAATGAGCCATCACGTCAAAGAAGCCATCACGTCAAACGAGCCATCACGTCAAACGAGCCATCACGTCAAATTGGCCATCGCGTCAAAGGGGCTATCACATTAAAGGGGCCATCACGTCAAAGGGGCCATCACGTCAAAGAGGCCATAACGTCAAAGGAGCCATCACGTCGAAGGGGCCATCACGTCAAAGGAGCCATCACGTCAAAGGAGCCATCACATTAAAGGGGCCATCACGTTAAAGGGAGCACCCCGTTAACGGGCCCTACCCTTCAAAGGGATCATCATGTTAGAAGGACCAGCCCGTCAAAGGAACCATCCCGTCGAAAGGACCATCCTGACTATGTGGTTTAAAGAACTACCCTGTTAAAAGACCATCCCGTTAAAAGGACCATCGTACCAAAATTGAACCACTTTTCTAAATGTCGGTTGTTTGTGCTTTTCATTATGAAGCATCCTGGAAACAGGAAAGCTGAACTTTGGGCTGCTTTAGTGTCGGCGGACTGAGGGTCCTAGCTTCACGACTCTGCTGCCTGTACACACATACAGTGTAAATTAATATATAGACAGGTAATTCAGTTATCTGAAAGGGGATGGGGATTGTAATGAAAAGTATTATTCAGGTTCCCCGGACATAAAGGAAAGGGACAACAAAACCATAGAAATGATGATGGGGCGTGGGGGGGGGGGCTGGGGGGGGGGGGGAGTGAATAAGCTTGATAACTTCTGATTGCTTCTTTCATAATGCAGCAAATATAAATGGGGTAGGGCACTGGGTGCGTTATTTTAATGTTACAAACAAATGTTTTACACCAACAAAAAGGCTACGCTGCACGCGCATTAAATCTCTTCTTCTTCTTCTTCTTCTTCTTTTTTTTTCTTCATCTTCTTCTTCTTCCTCTTCTTCTTGTTCTATTATTATTTATTTATTTATTTTGCTGATATATGTGGCTGGAAAGGCATCATCCAAATAATAATAATATTAATAATTAATAAATAAATAAATAATTGAGTGGAATTTTCCTTAATTAAAATTTCGGATGCGCTCAAACACCGACTGAAAAAAAACAACAATTGGTCAGCTCTTCCTGTCCTAAAGTTGAAAATTGTCGTCTGCCCCGGTATTCTCAAAAGTTGACTGTGCAGTTAAATAAGCTAATTTAGCCAAAGTAAACAATTTGTTTTGATATAAAAACTAAAAAATATATTAAATATCATTCCAAAGTTCTGTTTGTTACAGGAGCAATTAACGGAATTTGTTAACAGTATTGTCAACTTTTGTAAATACGGCCCCTGGAGTCGATCTCACGCGGTCGTTTTGAACACGGTTAAAATCGTGTGTGTGCTGAACTAAGTGGGCCTTAGGGACTGACCGGAAGTCTCTTCATTTCCAAGTTGGTTTATCTCTGGATACTTTAAAAATTGGAATAATTAGGACGGGGGTGGGGGGGGTGGGGGGGGGGTGGGGGGGGGGTATCATGAGCGAGTCTTGTATCAGGGGTGTAGGTTATATATAGATGTCACGTTATTACGCGTATCAATGAATGGATAGCTCAGTTTTTGATACGCCAGATTTTCTTGAACCCGTAGTTAATGTTGGCGTCTATGGAGGGGAAACATTCATGCCGTAGAATAAAGCATACCGTAAAATTTACACCATGTAATAATTCAGTATTAAAAAAATTCTGGTCCCATCCACATCAACAATTGAGGATGCAGAATTGATTGTCGCCCACTTTACAAAAAATAAATATATATATAAATAAATGCCGTGTGGTAAACAGGTCATAAAACAAGTAATTTTTTCGTCGCCATGTCTTAATACATGAGCGTCGCTATTATTCCTAATGAAAATTGGCAGTGACTGCTATTGGGTTGGGTAAAAAACATTGCCGGAGAAGGCAAACATTAGAAGCGACAGTAAAAGTAGTAGCTGTAGTTGGAGGAGTAGGATGAGGAGGAGAAGAAGAAGGAGAGGGAGGAAGAGTAGTAGGAGGAGCAGGAGGAGGAAGAGTAGTAGTAGCAGCTATAAAATAAATAATTAAAATTTAAAAAAAAATAATAATAGCCATTAGCATAACTATAAAAATAGCAAGTGAAATTTCTCTATGAATTGCTCACAAATAATGTTTCAAATGACTGTCCAGAAACATTTGCCCGATACGACTGCCATCAAAAGATTCCTAATTCGATTTCTTTTCTGGGGTAAAAAACAACGGCAAGAACTGAATTTCTCTGCGTAGCCATTTGGCAAGATAAGGGTAGATAAGGGTAGATCGCAATATTGTCCGGTACACGCTGAAAACTGAATAAAAATAGATGAGATTGCCGATGGTAACTTTCTAAGCAGGATGTCAAAAAAACATCTTAACTTCTACAGTTTTTAGGACAAAAAATGCGCTTCTGTCAGAAAGAAGTCAGTAACCTGAACAAATTGGATGAGATATGCTATTTTTGATTTAGTCATGGACCTTACCTGTAAATCTCGGAGTCCGTCCGCCAATCCGCTACGCGTTTAACCTCATAGAAATCTGTCAAGTCATTCGTAGTTGTGAGATGACCGTGTCCGTACCGTGACCGTAAGCACTGGCCGTGTTTAAATGCTATGGTAACAGTTCAAAAATAGTCCTATAGATCCATCAGCTTTTCTAATTATTTCATTAACTTGGTTACGGAGTAAACACTTAATACTGGGTGGTCGTTGGTGTACACTATCTAAATTAATATTATAGTTTGAAGAATATTTTTTCTTTCGGCGGTTTCTCTTTTGTGAAATACTATTTCGGTATATAAAATGTCACCGCTGAGATATACATGCAAAATAATTGTGAAAGTGGACAAAATTTTAACACCAATGGCACAACCACAAAAGACAACCCACTGTGACGTAACAATTGAATGCCACAAAGCATGCAGAATAAATGAACTTTTTTCAGGACAAGACGGGCCAGCTTTTAAGCCATGCTGCGTAAGACCTATAAAACATCGGCTTGTTAGTTTAGTGGGGAAAATAAAGATAATACGAAATGCCGCTGTCAAAACAGAATGGACAAAACCACAAAATGTTTTCTTAGTCCATTTTTAAGAGCCGTGTGCAAATATAATTTTCAGGTTAAGTTTTTACACAAGGGAAAATATAAGGTTGATTCACTCGCAACGAAATCTGTGTGTTTTTTTTCTCTCTCACTAATTATAACTTTTATGGTAAGTGAACAAAGTGTGCAAAGTATATACAGTAAAATCTCGTTATAACGACATGACTGGAATACGATTCTTTCAAGCACTGGATTAAAAAATAAACTGGGACTACGAAATCATGTATTTACCAGTTAGAATGGTCGATATTACGGGAATTTGGCTGGGGCACATTTGGCTGGGGCATAACATTGTCATGTTGGAAATGCTATTTAGACAACATTGTTGTACCTGGTTAATGATATCTTCATGTTGACTCGATATTGGTCAACACGTGCTTTGTCACGTGACTCAGATGGCGTATGGATTATAAACTTAAGACCTTATTGCCACTTGTTGTTCGGGTCAACATTGAGAAATTATTGACTTGTGAATCGACCAATCAGATCGCAGCATTTTCCTACGTCATGTGCCAATGTTAGAAATCTGAATGAAAAAATTTACTGGGCAAATGGTTTCATTTTAAAAATAACCTAATGAGAAATAAAGAATCGATTCTTATTTAAAAAATATTTTCCAGAAGTAATATTCAAAGATTCTACTTAAATTTGTATATCTGACCACCTCCACTCTCGCCCCATCCCCCCCCCCCACCCCCCGAAAAAAAAGTCCAGTAGAAGTCGATGTACATACGTTCCAGTACTTTAGAATTATTATTTGAGTGTATTGAAGAATACAACCCACAATCCGGCACGACAACTACAGTGTAATGTGGCTGACTACAGTGTAATGTGGATAAGTAGGGTGTGTTGTGGATAACTACAGTGTAATGTGGATACCTCGGTTAAAATGTGGATACTTATAATATGCAAGAAGTCCGCTTATTTTTCGAACTAAAACCCACTCTTTTGATTGCTCGCACGTGTTCCCTGTGCTTTATGGAAATGCTCTCCCCCCGCCACCGACTACCCCCCCCCCTCCCCCCTCCCCTCGCCCCCGCACCCACAGACAACGTGAAACAGAGCGATACCGTAGGCCCCTTTAATCAAGGCACGTTATCAAATGTTCCTCATGGCCTTGTTCGACATAACCTCAAAAAATGATTGTGTGAAACCATGGCTTGGTCCAATATTCCACATAAACGCCCTACACTTCTTTTCGAGCATTTTTTTCTCTTTCTTTCTTTCTTTCTTTCTTTTTTTTATTTTTATTTGGCGTTATAGACACACAAACGAATGCTTTCTAGTTTATTACACAAACGAGAACATACTTATTTTGTCTACACTAACAATTAGTATAAAGAACTCGTCAGAAGTCTTGTGGGTTGTTATTATTCATATTTTATTCCCTTACTCCATAAAATTAGAGCACATACCTTCTTTTCCGTTCCATGCTTATTTGCCAAAACACAAAGGAAATGTTAAACCCTGTATATATGATTCTAAGAAGCAACGCTATTGTATATTCTTTTGTAAAAAATTAAAAGTCTGATTTCAAAATTTGGAAGGCATAGAAATAACACCCTTATGTTCTTGCTGTTGTTGGATTATTCTATCAATTCTCTGTATACAACACTCGAGTCAAGCCTCCGCCAGACATTCAAGTGCTGTCTCAATTATACTCCTGCATGCTTGGCGTATAACGCGCAAGGACGCGGTGCAAGTCGGGCACATTAGTGTAGTACGAGTCACGCACCCAGAGTGCAGTGCGAACCACACGCAGCGAGTGCAGTGCGAACCGGGCACAACCGAGTCACATACCCAAGTGCAGTGCGAGTCACGCACCTGAGTACAGTGCGATTCACACACCCGAGTGCAGTGCGAGTCACACACCCGAGTGCAATGCGAGTCACACACCCGAGTGCAGTGCGAGTCACACACCCGAGTGCAGTGTGAGTCACACACCCGAGTGCAGTGCGAGTCACACACCCGATTGCACTGCGAGCCCAATACCCGGGCGCTTCGCCAACAATACAGCGGAGCGATTTCCGAACAATTTACACCTGAGTAAATCCAAATGCATAAATTCAGCATTTGATTTCCGATTTGCACACCAGGGGCGCTTTTGCGTGCCACTGTGCCTTTTCCATACATAACAATCACATAATGACACAAACTGATATTTACTTTTGCCGAAAACATGCTTCATTTATTAAAGATATGTTTATTAAAGAGAATATTTTAAGTAATCACATCACAAAACAATCCCTGAAGACTTGTTATCTATGTTATCTATTTCAATTAATGTTTTACGTCACAGTCGATCTCCTTATTGTTCTATCGTTATCTCTTCTTCATATCACGCGTTCAGAACAACGAATCGAAAACGCAAGCAAATGCTGCCATCTTGAAAAGCAAAAGCTTGTTTTTAATTTTTAAATAAAATCTTCACGATTGAAAAGATTGAAAAAAGAGGCTTTGAATTGTTTTTATGAGCAGACACAAAACCTCCGGGTTGACAACCGACACTTTGGTACAGCCCGAAGCATGCGCAGTTTTCACAAAAACTAGTGTAAGAGTTACTGTGGCAGCAAGAACATCCGAAAGTAATTTAATACATTTCATCTATTTAACAAACAAAAATCTACCTAAAATTAACTGCGTGAAACAGCCAGATCAGCCGATTTGCGTCGCTTCTAGGAGTACAGTTAACTGCACAGTCAACTTTTGTGAATGCCGGGACTGGCAGGAGTGTTTTCTTTTCTAAAGAATGCGAAGTTCGATACCCCTTTATAAATTACTTTGAAAAAAAAAAACAAAATTGCAGGAATTCTCCATCCCCCCCCCCCCCCCCCCTGCCTCACCAGAGAAAGAAAGAAAGAGAGAGAGAGAGAGAGAGAGAGAGAGAGAGAGAGAGAGAGAGAGAGAGAGAGAGAGAGAGAGAGAGAGAGAGAGAGAGAGAGAAAGCATAGGCTTCCAGCCCTGGTCAATTAAACGGCAGAGCTTCAGAAATCACTCCTCTTTCCACCTCAATGTCTTGGATTGCACTGTCCGACTCACGAATGTAGTTACTCAATGCTTAATTCGTCACGAACATCGCATGATTTGCAAATCAAATGTTCCACTCAACAGAATTAAGTGCCTTTTAAGTAAGAAGTTGTACAATGTTATTGGGCGGCTATTTGTGCCTTATAAAACCCGAGCGTGTCATGACAATGTGCTGGGTCCAAATCACGGAAAGATTCCGCCGGGAATGTATGAACGAGACCGTGCAAGTTGTTAGAATTTAATCCACGTGTAAACAATTATCCTTGACGCAGAATTTAACCGACGCATCACATAAAACACAAACTCGAACACCTGAGTAAAATTGATATACTGTATATACAGTCGAATCCATTTAAACCGACATCGCCCTAACCGACATATCGTTTTAACCGACATGTTTTCGCGGTCCCGAAGGATTTACCCCATTGACCCCCAGTACCTTTTAACCGACATATCGTTTAACCGACATTTTTTGCTCAGTCCCAGCGATGTCGGTTTAACGAGATTTCACTGTATATATATCCCACTACCAATATATATAAAAATATTGATAGTGGGTCTGTAAGTGGTCAGTCCTATGTGTTATATTTGTCGTTGATTATTGTACGGGTTTGATGAGCCGTTGGAATTCGCAATTTTATTCACATTCATGGAGAGATTTGAATTTGAGAGGGCCTGATTCACTTTTAGCCTGTCATCCCGCAAAGTTGAGCTGTACATATTGGAGCGAATTTTCTTGACCTTTTGACATCGTAAACACGACGCCATGTTGGATCTGAACTGACTTCCGGTTAGACAATACAGGAAGAAATTGATAGCATAATTGGCGGCAGCAATGGCATCGCAAACGTCACGGGCGAACCAAAGCCTGTGGTTCAGCCACGGATTCTCTACCGAAAGATTGTCCCCCCAGATGTCGCCCTTAAAATCAAACAAATAATAAGTTATGGTGTAGGGGAGACGTAAGACGAGGAACGTTATAGCGACGGCGACGAGCATCAAGGTCAGTTGCTTCTCAAGAACTTGACGCTTTCCTTTCGTGGCTACGATTGACATACCCTTGCGATTTTCTTGCAGTTGTTTTAGTTTGAAAATAATCAACCCAGTGAATATGAAAATGATAATGCTTGGCAGAAGGAGAGAAGCGACGCGTATCACCACCCAGTTCCATTTATCGAATACATCCTGGTCTTTGTAAATGCAATATTTGAAGCCGTAAATGGGATCCTGTTCAATGCTGAGTGTCCAGTAAGGGAAACACGTCATCACTGCGCTGATGCCGTAAATGAGCGCTATTGTCGTATGCGTGGTGATGGAAGTGGATATCCGGCTTGCCTTTAGCGGGAAGGCGACGACAACGAAACGCTCGACGGTGATGGCGACGGTTAGCCAGCCCGAGACGAGCTGACCGAAATAGCGCAGGAAGTACATGGAGCCACACCAGCCTAGGTGTTCTTCCGCAAACTCGAAGCCCAAAATCTGGCCCTGTCTGTCGGCCGCGTTCAACCACCGAAGATAGTCGCCTAAGTGACAAAAAATACGAATGAGAGATTTATATATCAGTATTTTAATAATAATAATAATAATAATAATAATAATAATGATAATAATAATAATGGGTTTTTATATAGCGACTATATATTCATAAGCACAAAGACAGAAAACTATACAAGCACATGGATATGCCTAGGGGTGTAACTAATGTTGCGATTCCTAGCCATGAGCGGGATTCGAACCCACGACCTACAGCACCACACCGTTTAGCTCTGACAGCAGCTTTAACCACCCGACCATATCGTACCCAATAATAATAATGATAATAATAATAATAATAATAATTTTTGGAGTATTTGGAATCATATGTGTGCCCCATAGGAGGGGTAGGGGACGCAGATTGAATTTTAAAATATGGCAATTTTCATTCAGTACTGCGCGGGAGGGGGAGGAGGGAGGTCTTTCAGAAATGAGCTCCGCGTTTGATAAAAAAGGGGGTATTGTTTAAAACTTAGCATTCTGTGTTTAGGGGTCGTTTTAGAGTAGGATGGACATACATGATGACTAATCTGCACGTGAGTACCCCTCCTCAACCCCCCCCCCCCCCGGGATCAAATCATCACACTTTGAAAGCCGAGACTGGTATATATCCACTCGTTTACATTCTCACCACCACACACTACATCACTAATGGTTTAACTGATATCAAAATACTTAACAAAAAAGTAACACAACATTCTGATTCATTTCAGTAATTTCTCCACTTCAGTAGTTTAAATTATAAAAACAATCCAATTTTCAAAGTTCTAAAGTAACCCCTTTTCTCGGACCATTGCTTGATTGGGTGCACAGCTCTTTATTACAAGTGCAGGACGACCCGGAGCAAGTTTTGTATAATTCTTTGTTGGAGTAGTTACATCTGGGAACAACAGCATCTCCAATACATGAAATACTGATATGCTTGAGTAAATAAACATGCTAAATCAAATTGGTGATGTGTTTTAAACCGGGGTTTTAATGACCAGTTATGACCAGTACCGGTATTCACAAAAGTTACCTGCGCAGTTAACTGTACACTGCACAAGGAAAATCAGCTAATTTAGCTACATTAGGCAAACAGATTTTACAAGAATATATTTGAAACAAAAGAAAAATTTATTAATTGATCTTCAAAAGTTCTGTTAGCGACAGGAACAGTTGACAAAATCGGTTAACTGCGCAGTTAAATTTTGTGAAAATGACCTAAGGAGTTTTAATGGCTGGCGGGTTAGTCCATTTGCAAAGGCGTTCCATTCAACTGTTTCGATAAAAGAAATACCATATGTTTCATATGTGCATGTGCTAAATCGAGACATAATTAGGTCACGTGATGTCAGAACGTCCCATTGGTCCAGGAAGGACAGCAGCCAATGAGAAAATATTCCGGAAACGAGTTAACCAATTAAGAAACAACAGCGCTGATTTCTCTCGGAAAAGTTTGACAGTAGTGTGTGACACTTGAAACGCTGTTGTCTGGAAGAATGAGCGCATTTCATTATTATTTAAAGTAAAGTGTTTAAGACTATGTCGCTTTGTTTTTGCACCGCAGGACTAAAGTGCTTCCCAGGAAAAAGGGTTCCTTTCATTTTCATTGGTTCCCTGGACTATTTTGAAGTCCAATTCGTACGAAAAATAAAGGCGTCAATGCCCGGGACAGAGTGTATTTGTGACCATTTATATGTGACCATGCCCCTGTCCCCATGTATCTGTCATCATGTATCTATGACAATGTATTTGTGACCATGTATCTGTGACCATGAAGCTGTGACCATGTGACCTGTGACCATATATCTTTGATCATGTGTCTGTGACTATGTAACTGTGACTTTATGTCTGTGAACATATTTCTGTGACTATATACTGTATCTGTGACCATGTCCCTGTGACCATGTATCTGTCATCGTGCATCTGTGACAACGTATCTGTGAACATGTTCTGTGAACATGGCACTGTGACCATGTCCATCCGACCATGTATTTGCGACCATGTGTCTGTGACTGTATATTTGTGAACATGTCCCTGTGACCATGTATCTGTGACTATATACCTGTGACCACGTGACCTGCTATTTTTACTCATGCAAACGACTGAACGATTCGCTGACCACTGAAACAACCAACAGCACACACAATTTAGGTCCACATTTTTTAAACTTGGCAATACTCGCTTTACAGTGATTTGACGGTAGTCAATACATGCTGTTGTACATGACCTAACTGGCGTTGATTTTGGAAATTAGTGTAATATCTATCGACTTTTGCGTTTCTTGTCACCATTGAAAAATTATCGACTGACGCATCGACCAATCAGATTACAGCTTTTACCAAAGTCATGTCACCAAACTTCATCAATATGTATCGAACTTCAGCAAACTACGACTTCAGAGATTTTTAAATATGCCCGCAGCAACTCACAACCTTACTCCATCTTCAGCTGCTTAAAAGAAAAAGAGCTTAGAATTTACACACGCGATAAAAGTTAATCCAATAACACCCTGTGAGCTCGAGCTGTGGTAAGAGCTTTTGGCACTTGACGAAAATCCAATAAGTAAGAGTCGGTAAGGCGATGTTACTCTCATCTTTTTTTCTCACCTACTGATGCTCACAGAAATAGGGTTTTGTGTGAGGGTACTACAGTGAATGCGCATCTACAGCCCCCTGCCCCTCCCAACCACCCTCATTCCCAGTCACCCTAGCGTTGGGGTTAAGTGTGAGGGTACCTCAGTCAATGCACCCCAACAGCCCCCTCCCGCCACCCCCACACCGCCCCTACTCCCCGCCACCCTAACTTTAGGGTTATGTGTGAGGGTACCTCAGTAAATGCACCCCTACAGCCCCCCACCCATGCCACCCCCACACCGCCCCTACTCCCCGCCATCCTAACATTAGGGTTATGTGTGCGTGTGCTATAGTAAATTAGTAAATACACCTCTACAGACGCCCCCCCCCCCAGCCCGCCATCATCACCACCACCTCCCCCTTACCCAAGCCCGCCATCATCACCACCACCTCCCCCTTACCCCACCCCGCCACCATCACCACCACCTCCCCCTTACCCCACCCCGCCATCATCACCACCACCTCCCCCTTACCCCAGCCCGCCACCATCACCACCACCTCCCCCTTACCCCCAACCCGCCATCATCACCACCACCTCCTCCTTACCCCAGCCCGCCACCATCACCACCACCTCCCCCTTACCCCCAACCCGCCACCATCACCACCACCTCCCCCTTATCCCACCCCGCCATCATCACCACCACTTCCCCCTTATCCCACGCCGCCATCATCACCACCACCTCCCCCTTAACCCACCCCGCCACCATCACCATCACCTCCCCCTTACCCCACCCCGCCGTCATCACCACCACCTCCCCCTTACCCCAGCCCGCCACCATCACCACCACCCCCCTTACCCCAGCCCGCCACCATCACCACCACCTCCCCCTTACCCCCAACCCGCCACCATCACCACCACCTCCCCCTTACCCCCAACCCGCCACCATCACCACCACCTCCCCCTTACCCCCAACCCGTCACCATCACCACCACCTCCCCCTTATCCCACCCCGCCATCATCACCACCACCTCCCCCTTATCCCACCCCGCCATCATCACCACCACCTCCCCCTTACCCCACCCCGCCACCATCACCACCACCTCCCCCTTACCCCAGCCCGCCACCATCACCACCACCTCCCCCTTACCCCAGCCCGCCACCATCACCACCACCTCCCCCTTACCCCACCCCGCCAACGTTGCATTTTGTATTTACATCAATAACATATAATTGGCAAAAAATGACTTTGCCATGATTCAGGATTTAATTCGATTTGCACTGACAACTCAACGCTTTTGTTTACACTAATTCGAAAAATAAAATCAATAAAACAAAGATGTAATGAGATACGCTGCAATTTCATGTGCAATTTTAGCGAGTTACTGGACTCGATCTTTCGCTTGTTTGCTATGTTTTTTTTTCTCAAATCGGCCTCCCATACACACCAATCCCACCTCTCAACACGCACTCAGATCGATCACTGGTACAGAGGTACACTGGAAAAGGGACCGCTGATTTATAAGGCATTTAAATCGGGACAGATTGAAAAGTGGTCCACTATAGTGGTCCTATTTGTGAAGTGGCGCTACTGGAAAATGGTCCTATTTGTGAGATTGTCCGATTTGCGAAGTGATCTTATTTGTGAGGTGGTCCTACATATGAGATGGTCCTGTTTGTGAGGTGGTCTCACTCATGGGGTGTTCCCATTAGATGGGATGGTCCCACTTAGGGGTTAGTCCTATTTGCGAGGTGATTCAATGTGTGAAGTGGTCCCACTTGGTCCCATTCGCGGGTGGTCCCACTTGTGGAGTGGTCCCATTTGTGGGCTGGTCCCACTTGCGGGGCAGTCCTATTAATGAAGTGGGCCCACATGTGGAGTGGTCTTATTTGCGGGGTTGTCCAACTTGCGGGGTGGTCCTATTCGTAAAGTGGTTCCACATGTGGAGTGGTCTTATTTGTGGGATGGTCCCACCTGCGAGATGGTCCCATTCCCGAGATGGCCCCATTTGCGGATGGTCCCACTTGCGGGATGGTTTCATCTGCGGGTGCTCCCATTTGCGAGATAGTCCCATTTGCGATATGGTCCCACTTGCGCGATGGTCCCATTTGTGGGATGTTCCCACCTGAGGGGTGGTACCCCTTGTGGGATGGTCCCACCTGCGGGATGCACGGATCCCGATGTTCCACTGCATTTCAAACACAGGCACTCCTCGTGTGGACACTTCTTGCCTAGAGGAGCAAACTGAGAGCAAACACAGCCCGAAAAGAAACGTACACCGTACAGGACTGGATTCGTGTTTACACGCTGTTATCTGTTTACAACTGCAGAAAAACAGCTGTTTGTGCACTTTTAGATACTTAAACTCTTTTGCGTTGAGTTCTGAGTTCAAACAAAAAAAAACAAAACAAAAACAAAACAAACACACACGCACACACAGAGTAAGAAAAGGACAAATCAATATCCCCAATTTAAAACAGAATCAGAATTCATATGTTGGAACTGACTTGCATCGATTTACCTTAATATTGAATTATTTTATTGACCATTTTCCGATTTCAAAAGAGAGAAAAAAAAAGAACTTTGATGTTGCATGGTTGACGCTGAAGTAAAACCTCCTTGTGTTCGCAGTATTTCGGAGTTGTTTGGATATTATATACCCCCCGCCCCCCGCCCCCCTACTTTTTAAAGGCTATTACCTTCGAGTTGGCTGACCTAAGTTTGAATCGTACCCTGACTTAACGGAGGCCGCTTTATTGAAATACATAAAGCGCATTTATTTTCACCTCTGGGCGAAGATCTCTAATTTCACTTTTCCAATTAAATGTGTTTATTATTTACGTTCAAATTCATTTTAAAGCCGTTAGAAAGAATGCTTCAATTTTTTTTCAAATCAATCTACTGCGTAGTTTTAAACCGCAGTTGGGTTGTATGTAAAATTAAAAGCAAAATATTGAACATTGTATTCATATCCGTGTTAACAAAGGTACCGGGTCTACCACAGCTTCGTCGAAAAAAAAAAACACCAAAAGTTTTCCGCATTTCTTCAATAAATACCCGCTCAAAATAGAGTTACGACGCATTCGTTGTGTTCTGAGGTTGGATCATAATCCCTAAGACCCCTAAGACCAAGCAGCAACCCCCAGGATCAAGAAACAATCCCAAGACTAAGAAAAATCCCCAAGACCAAGAAACAACCCCCAAGACCAAGAAACAATCTCCGAGACCAAGAAACAACTACCAAGACCAAAAAACAACCCCAGGACCACGAAACAATCCACAAGACCAAGAAACAACTCCCAAGGCCAAGAAACAGTCCCTAAAAAGAAGAAAAAGCCCCAAGACCAAGAAACAACCCCCAAGACCAAGAAACAATCTCCGAGACCAAGAAACAACTACCAAGACCAAAAAACAACCCCAGGACCAAGAAACAATCCACAAGACCAAGAAACAACTCCCAAGGCCAAGAAACAGTCCCTAAAACTAAGAAAAAGCCCCAAGACAACGAAACAACCCCAAGACCAAGAAACAATCTCCGAGACCAAGAAACAACTACCAAGACCAAAAAACAACCCCAGGACCACGAAACAATCCACAAGACCAAGAAACAACTCCCAAGGCCAAGAAACAGTCCCTAAAAATAAGAAAAAGCCCCAAGACCAAGAAACAACCCCAAGACCAAGAAACAATCCCTAAGACCACGAAACAACTCCCAAGACCAAAAAAACAACCCCAGGACCATGAAACGATCCCCAAGACCAAGAAACAACTCCCAAGACCAAGAAACATCCCCCAAGACTAAGAAACAATATCAAAGACCAAAAACAATCCCCAGGACTAAGAAACAACTCCCAAGACCAAGAAACAACATCCAACACCACGAAACAACCCCCAGACCAAGAAACAACTCCCAAGACCAAGAAGCAATCCCTAAGACCAAAATGTAATCATTACAGGACAAAAAAAAAACAATCCCCAGAAAGGTTTTGGCGATACAAAAAAAAAACCTACTCACCAATCAGAAACATGTTATCCGCGATCGTCAGGGCGATGAGATATTTGCCCGTTGTTGTCTTGCGAATGTTCGGCGACCGTAAGAACACAATAAACGCGAATGTGTTGAAAAATAATCCGACGGGTAAAATAATGCCGAGCATATAGAATCTCGTGTAAATCCGTCTATCCTCGGCCTCAGCGAGATCTTCGTCATATTCGTAGAAGTACCCCTCCGTGGCATTGTCGGTGTTATCGTAAACAAGTGTGACGTTCGAGCTGGAAGGTTCCATCGAGGCGGCATGATGGTAACCCGTTCCTGCTGTTGTGCTGATAGCCACTGCTTGTGTAGCCGCTCCACTTGGTTCGGAATCAAATAGAGGCAATTGTACTGACGTCATCAATTCCTGCGCTACTGTGCTCATCGTCATATAAGTTGTGTAGAATCTGGTCGAAGACTGTGGAATTTACTGCGCCGCACCTGTTTCAGAGATAAGTACAATTTTTAAGGAAAACTCATGAACATTTATCAAGATTTTTAGTGAACGATTTGCTAAAGCTTTTATTAATTAATTAATTAATTTATTTATTTATTATTATTGTTATTATTGCTATTGTTGTTATTATTATTATTATTATTAGTAGTAGTAGTAGTAGTAGTAAAAGTAGTAGTAGTAAAGTATCAGTAGTAGTAGATGTAGTAATAGTGCTACTACTACTACTGTTGCTCCTACTACTACTAATACTACTTGTGATACAAAAAACACATTCACATGATATATGGGAAACAACATTACTTTCCATGTTTTAGAAAATTCGTTCCACACAATTGAGTAAATCGTGGCTTAATAAATATGCAAGAAATACAAGCTTGACCACGTGGATTCTTACAGCCACTTTTTCCTATCGCCTGATCCATGGTGATCCTTTCTAACTCTCAGAAGTAGCCAGAATCACAGCAGCTCCAGCCAAATAGCAAACCGTGTTTCTCTCTCTCTCTCTCTCTCCCTCTCTCTCCCTCTCTCTCTCTCTCTCTCTCTCTCTCTCTCTCTCTCTCTCTCCCTCTCTCTGTCTGGCTCTCTTTCTTTCTGTCTGGCTCTCTCTCTTTCTCTCTCTCTGTCTATCTGTCTGTCTGTCTGTCTGTCTCCTTCTCTCTCCTTTCTCTCTCTCTCTCTCTCTCTCTCTTTCTCTCTCTCTCTCTCTCTCTGACTCTCTCTCTCACTCTTCCTCTCTCTCTCTGGCTCTGGGAGCTCTTTCAAAACCGTTTCAATTCATTGTTGTTTCTCTTTACTTATCCTTTGTAGTAGTATGATAATAAGGGTTCTACTGCACTTTGTGACGTCATACTGTCTGGAAATGACGTCATAGCGTCTGGACCGGAAGTGCTGTCTAGACCGGAAGTGCTGTCTAGACCGGAAGTGCTGTCTGGAGTGGAAGTGACGTCATCATGTCTGGACGTGACGTCATCATGTCTGGACCGGAAGTGCTGTCTAGACCGGAAGTGACGTCATCATGTCTGGACCGGAAGTGACATCATGATGTCTGGACCGGAAGTGACGTCATGATGTCTGGACCGGAAGTCATGATAAGCGTTAGGATAGGCGCGACCATGTGTGACGTCATCATGACGTCATACTGAGATGATGCTGTCTGGAGCGAAAGTGGTTTGGCCGAGTCAATCAACATGAAGCCAATGAACTCGACCTGTCAATCAGTGTAACCATGGCAACAGACCCCCCCCCCCCCCCCCCCCCCTCGAGATTGTGATTTTTGCATATTTATCCGTTTCAGACGATTCTGAACATTTTTCATTTTTCGACACCCCCCCCCCCCCCCCTCGAAATTGTGATTTTTGCATATTTATCCGTTTCATACGATTCTGAACATTTTTCATTTTTTCGACCCCCCCCCCCCCCCCCCCCTCCAAATTGTGATTTTTGCATATTTATCCGTTTCAGACGATTCTGAACATTTTTCATTTTTTCGACCCCCCCCCCCCCCCCCGAAATTGTGATTTTTGCATATTTATCCGTTTCAGACGATTCTGAACATTTTTCATTTTTTCGACCCCCCCCCCCCCCCCCCCCCTCGAAATTGTGATTTTTGCATATTTATCCGTTTCAGACGATTCTGAACATTTTTCATATTTTCGACCCCCCCCCCCCCCCCCCCCCCTCGAAATTGTGATTTTTGCATATTTATCCGTTTCAGACGATTCTGAACATTTTTCATTTTTTCGACCCCCCCCCCCCCCCCCCCCCCCTCGAAATTGTGATTTTTGCATATTTATCCGTTTCAGACGATTCTGAACATTTTTCATTTTTTCGACCCCCCCCCCCCCCCCCCCCCCCCTAGGCGAGCAACATTCTGTCAAGTCAGCTTCAGTTCCGTCAGAGGGGTATATAAGGGATGAGCATACAGCAGTGACAGTCATTTCGGTGAGTGGAGCAAGGAAGTACAATTTGTAGAACTACAATTGGATCACATCAGATCAAGGGATGGCATCCAGTGACAACTATTTCGGTAAGTGTTTATTGAAACTTTATAAATAAAAAGTGAACTTTGTAAACAAACTTTGTAAACAAACTTTGGTTATTTGCTTAATTGAAACTTTGTAAAACAATACCTTTCGTTATACTTGGTCGATTTATATGAAAATTTCACCATTTGATTCAGTTTTATGTAAAGTTTTGTTATAAAGTAGTCATAGGCTATTTGCACAGCTGGCTGTATGCATTTTTACCGCCATTACAGTGCTTCTTCGCGGATGAATACCATTTTGGCAGACCATTTAACTTCACCGTCAGTTAACTTCACCGCTAGATGTCTCTGCTGTATAACAGCTGTACAACTCGACAACTGTAAGTGAGACATTCATATACACAAGTAAAATTCTGCTGAGTCAGCAATTTTTTAACAACGTTACACACCATATTTTGATTACATGGAAGTAGTATAAAAGCATGAGTGAAACATGTCAACTAGTCAACTAGTAATACATTCTGTCAACAAGTCAACAAGTGGATATTGTGTGACGAGAAAAGACTTGACAATGTCGGCATTACTTCTTGACAGATGTATGACTATGGATGACGTCTTCAAAGTGAACTATATTGACTATGTGTTTTCAAAGCTTCCTGCTTTTGAATCGGATTGGATGCTGCAAGTGAAGAATTTACATCTGCATTGGGAAGCTGTTGGAAAGACCATTCCAAGAGATCGTTTCATCCGCTCGTTTCTACGTGAATGTGAAGATCTACATTTACTATCAACTTACAACATTGATTTAGCATTTATCAACGCGAATACAATTTGGGCAACTGACCTCATGTTAGTTGTAGCTACTAGAATTATTCTACATTATGATGACGATGTTCCAAATAATGTATCAGACCTTGTCCGATTCAACCATGGACGAGTTGAAGTGAATTCAAACGTTTGTAAGTTCTTTGAAAAGGGAGCTGACTCAGCAGATAGTTGGGTATAAAAGGGAGTGAACTCAGCAGAGTGAAGTCATTTCTCAGCAGACAGTTGGAGGGAGTGCATCATCAGTACATTGTAGCAGCCATGGAGAACAAGACAAGCAACGCAACGCAGCGCAGCAGCAGCTTTAAAATTAGTGCTAACTTAACCATTACTGTGGAGCATGGAGAATATGGGCCATTTCTACGCATCACACGTGGAGAGAGATGGTGTGCTTATTCACCATCTTTGTGGAAGATTGTATGCCAAAGCTTGAAAAATTTACGCGACATTGGCTTCAAACTGTACTTAACGCAAACGAAGTGGCTTGAAGTCATTTCATACTTGGATATGCGCTATGTGAGTTTTGTGCGCACGTCACGGTTTGAAGGGAAAGAATACACACATCACATCAACATGAATGATGGTGAATGGGAGACACTGCTTCAGGAGATGGACAACATCAACTCAGCCCTATCACCATGTGAGGAATGTCATGACAAGAAAACGATCATCAAGCTGCAAAAGGATGGTCGGATGAAGGTGTCAAAGCTATCCAAGAAAAGGCTGGCTGAAGTTCAGTTGGAGAACATGAACGTACAAAATCAACTTGGACTTACCTGTGACTATTGCGGTGCTTGTGGATATGTGGAGGATTATCATTGCCACTGCCACAAGTATAATTGCAAGTTGTGTGAACCAAGCAACTTCTGCGACAAGTGTGGAGTACTTAAAGTCAGTGAAGCAAAGTAAAAGCCCCACAAGACACTGAAACAAGATGGACGCATGTTTTAAAAATGCTTATATTGACTTGATGATTGCTAAACTTGCTTGCTGTGGCACTCCAGACTATCAACTTTATCATTTGGATGCTTTTTGGGATGTTGTACATCATAGTCTTGATGTGATTGAACTGCATTCAAGATTTCTTGGAGAATGTCATAAAACTGGAATAGAAGAAGATCCTGACTTTGACTTTGATGCTGCACTTTATTCTGCTCGCACTGATGTGGAAGTATATTTCACCGTGGTTGATCATTTGAGAGATTGTTGTAAAGAAGCAGAGGAAACCGAGCAGCTTTATCAGGTAAGAGAACCTTTTTTAATCATGTTTATGACAACATAGTGAATTGTTTCTCAAAGACATAACCATGTTTTTCTTACTAGCAAATTTAGTTTTATGTGAGTGGTTTCAACGTAAACAAAGAAAGAATATGATAGAAGAGGCAGCAAATATATTAAAAGATATTTTATTACAGGAAGAAACCGACATGTCAGAATAAAGAAGCAAAGTCAACATGGAGAATCTTGTACTATTCAGCGGTCATAAGGACGTTCTTTCAAATATGTTTCCAACACGACTTGAAAAGTATGGACATGTGTTCAACTCAAGTGAAGCTTTGTATCAATATGAGAAAGCAGTGTTTCATCACCGTCCAGATATTGCTTCAGCCATTGTGTCATCCAGAAATGGATATGAAGCGAAACGTATTGCTAAAGTGATAAAACCATGTCCGTTATGGCATACAGTGAAGAGAAGCAAAATGCAAGATGTTTTACAAGTCAAACTGGATCAGTGTGTATTGTTTCGCAACAAGTTGAAAGAATGTAAAGACAAAACTTTAGTTGAAGCAACGTATGATCATTGGTGGGGAGCTGGTGTGAAACAAGTGTCATCTGGATATCCTGGTCAGAATATCATGGGAAAGTTGTTAGAAATGTTGTGTGAGGGTTAGAGACTTTTTCATTTGCTTGCCAACCGTCATGGTGTGCAGACGTGTGGACATGTAAATTTGAAGTATGTTTAACTTGTGCTGCAAGACTCACAAGACTGCACAATGGCGGACATGACACTGAGACAATATATTGTGCAAAAAGCTTATTGTGAAGAAATGTTATCAGCTGTAAAAAAGTTTGCCTATTTAGTCTGTCCTGCTTGTCAACATGAAGAGTGTCAAGAACATACTTGTCATTTTGCATCTGTTTATACATATTGGAATGAAGCTAAATATTACATGCATTTAGATAAAGTGTTAGAGAATGCAAATCAACGTTGTGAGAAATATGGTGTAGATGCTATTACATTGGATGAACTCAGTCATTGGTTAGTGTTCATTGAAGACCAATGGTCTCCAGTGATTCATACCATTGTATCTATACTTGATTTGTAAATATATGTTAGTTATAAATACATGTTAGTTATAAATACATATTAGTTAAGTTACTATGTTAGTTAAGTGATGTTGGTTGAGTTATAAAATAAAAGCTGTTCTGTTGAGAAGGTGGTTTTCATTCGGTGTGACCATGTCGACGTGGAAAGACTACTTGACCAATATTTACTTCAAACCTGGACAGCCTGGAGCATTTGCTGGTCCTTACAAACTGTATCACATCTTACGAAAACATAATCAACCAGTCACACATTCACAAGTGAAGAAATGGCTACAGGATCAAGATGCTTTCAGTTTACTCCAACCTGTCAAATACAGGTTCAAAAGACAACGTGTGATTACACGTGGCATTGATGACATGTGGGATATTGATTTGGCTGATATGGGAAACATAGCTCCCTATAATGATGACATACGCTTTTTACTCATTGTCATTGATGTGTTTTCCAAATATGTCTGGGTACAGCCAATACCTAATAAATCACATACCAGCGTCATACAAGCTTTCCAAAAGATTTTTCATGACACACGACGAAGACCGCGAACTCTAAGGTCTGATAAAGGAACAGAATTTAAAAACAGATGGGTAAAAGCATTTTTGAAGAAAGAAGGCATTCATGCTTATACCACAAAGAATGAAACCAAAGCCAACTTTGCTGAAAGAGTCATTCGTACTCTAAAGGGAATGATGTATCGGTATTTTCTACATAATCAAACTTACCGTTACTTAGACATTCTTCCAGACTTGGTGTACAATTACAACCATAGACCTCATGGTTCTCTTCCTAATAAATATGCTCCAGCCGAGATTCGTAAAGACAATGAATCAAAAGTGTGGAAGTATATGTATGTTGACAAACTGAAATTGAAACCGAAGAAGAAGAAGAAGTACAAATTTAACATTGGTGATCATGTTCGCATTTCTCACATTAAATATGTGTTTCAACGCGATTATCACATCAAATGGACGCAAGAAGTCTTCATTGTCACACATCGTTGTAAGAAGCAAGGAATACATTTATATCGTGTGAAAGACTTTTTAGACGAAGATATTGATGGGCATTTCTATGAAGAAGAACTGCAGAAAGTGACCAAAGATATTGAATCTATTTATAGAATTGAAAAAGTCTTGAAAACACGTAAAAGACGAGGTGTGAAAGAATTATTTGTCAAGTGGTTAGGTTGGCCAAACAAGTTTAACAGTTGGGTGAAAGAAACAGACATTCAACAATGAAGCATCCATTTACATGTTTAGTCTCTGGACCTACAGGCAGTGGCAAAACGTCTCTGGTGAAGGAAATTCTAGAACAAAAGTTGATTAAACCCTCTCCAAAAAGCATTTTATGGCTCTATGCAGCAGATCAGCCTTTGTACAAGGGAATGAAAGGTGTGGAATTTTACCAAGGCATTCCAGATGACATTGAAGAGCGTTTTAACCCGAAGAAACCAAACTTACTTATCATTGATGACTTAATGACGAAATGTCATAGTGATGAGCGTATGACACGTCTCTTTAGTGTTGGCAGCAGTCATCAAAATCTAAGCATTATCTTTATTGTACATAATTTATTTCATCATGGGAAAGAGATGCGAAATATTAGTTTGAATACACATTATATCATTCTGTTTAAAAATCCGAGAGACAGTCAACAAATTAGTACATTGGCGCGGCAAATGTATCCTGGAAGATCTCAATTTCTCATAGAAGCCTATCAAGATGCTACTAGCAAACCTCATGGTTATTTATTCATTGATTTAAAACCAAAGACAAATGATCAACTACGTATTCGTACAGGCATTTTACCAAAAGATACACATTATGTATATATTGATAAAGCAGTGTATGAACAAGAACCAAGTCATTTGACCATTCGCAGTCAAGATGTCTAAACGTATTCGAGCGAACCAGCCGTTTCTTCACTTGCTTGCACGCAGTGGGCCTAAACGACGTAAATCCTTGCTACAGCAAGCTACAAAGGAGGAATTAACAAGCTTGTTTGAAATTTGTTTGAATATATTGCAAGGACATTTACCCTTAAGCTCAAAACGGTTTAAGGAATTTAAACGTGAACGTCATACGCTACGTACTCTAGCAGATAAGAAGATATCCCTTCGACGAAAAAAGAAGTTGATTAATCAGAAAGGAGGATTCATTGGAGTTATTGCTAGATTGGCATTGCCCTTGTTAGCCAAACTGCTGCTAAAATGAAACATACGATGAAAATGGTCCTCATTCCTGAATATGAATACAAACTGTTATTAGAAAAGAAACATGATGGTGAAATCAAAACGAAAGTGAATAAACTTTTACGTGGGAAGCGAACGCGTGAAAAGGTTATTGAAATGTCTCAACTTCTTGGTCGTCATTTACGAACAAGTCAGTCTAGACAGCAAAAGCCCTCATCATCATCATCACCACCTGAAAAGCCAGAAAAGCTAGTGTTAAGTCATTTTCAACCTATCTATCATGGAAAAGTACTACAACTTTTAGCCGAACTGAAGAAACATGGTGTAAAATGGACAGAGAAGAATGAACTTGTGTTGAAAACGGGCGATATTATAGCAAATTCCAACATGGTTGATTTGATGAAAGAAGCATTGGTGGCGACAAGAAGAAAAGAACGAGCCATACCACCACATGGCTGGCATCCGTTTATCCAGGAAATTGTAGATGCGAATATTCCAAAAACAATGTTTAGTAAAAAGACCACTCGTGACGACATACAACAGAAATGAAACAACGTCAACAAAGACAGTTTCCTGAAGGATGGGAAAATTTTTAACATGGCTGAAAGAGCTATGGTGTTGTTGCCAAGAAGATAAACCAACTATTCCTGTGAAAATAAGATGTACAAGCGCGTGTTGTGAAGGAGAAATAAAAGACCATGTGAATGAGGATGAGATTTGGCATACTTGTTTCGAATGGCGCGCGCTATCGTGAAGTATATAGACAACGTCAACGCAGCTATACCATTTAGTTAGCATCATGGAGTCGACAAGCTTTTACATCACTTTGCCTAGCAATGCGAGTATGACCTATTATCCCAACAACAAGGCTTCGAATTATCAAATTCGTATGCCTCGAACCATCTATCTGAATGGAAAATATGAAGTGGCTTTAGCTGAAATTCAATATCCACATACATGGACAACGATGAGACAGGGCATGAACTATTCTATTGGGTATCGACAAATAGATACATTTGGCATTTGGCATGTTAATATTCCTTATGGGTACTATAGAACCATACAAGAACTATGTGAGGCAGTCAATGAAGAAGCGGCTAACCCCGATGACCCGAAACAACCTATTCGGTTAAAGTATGATAAAATTAGACGACGTGTGTTTCTGTTTCTCGATGATGGTCTTGAAGTGTCCTTTTCCACTGGATTAGCTGAGATTTTAGGATTTATCCCAGAGCAATGGTATACTGAAGCGTGTGCAGCTGAACATAAAGCGGATGTGAAACAGGGATTTTATACACTGTATGTGTATTGTAGCATTTGTGAACCACAAGTTGTTGGGGATTATTATGTGCCGTTACTACGTTCTGTTGGGATACAAGGCCATGATGGTGACATTATCATGAAAACGTACGGCGAACCGCATTATGTTCCTGTAAACACGTCCAAATTTGACGTGATAGAAATGAATATTAAGGACGACACAGGTCATACTGTTCCATTTCAAACTGGAAAGGTGATCTGTAAACTTCATTTTCGACCAAAAGCAATATGAAAGCCTACACACACGATCCGTCTGCATATCGCAACCATTTTCTTCGTCAAGTGGGCGGGGAATTACCAGGATTCAAAGGAGCGCGAATCCAATATGGCGATGGTATTGGTTCCATACTGGGATCATTGGCTCGCAAAGCTATTCCACTACTTAAGGCTGGGGCTAAGATCGTTGCGCCACATCTTAAGAAGGCTGCAAAGAATGTCGCGAAAGATGTGACGGGCCGAGTAGCAGAACGTGTGTTTGGTGAACAAAAGCGTATGCAACCGACGAAACGTGCCAGAAGACGAAAAACAGCCAGACGGATAACATCAAAATATCGCAAAGATATCTTTTGAAATCATGTCTCTCATTCATAATCATTCGTGTGAATGTAGTCTTTCTCCATTGGAATGGTTTCACGTACCACCGACGCAAACTGCTGTAGAGAAAAGTTATAATGTTGACTATCAACCACTTACAAGCATTAGAGAAGGCGCTCCAATAGAATTCTACATTCCTGCGAGTACAGAAGAATATCTGGATTTAAAGAACAGCAAACTTCATATTGTATGTCGCATTCTAAAGGCCGATGGAACAGCGTGTGGCGCAGATGATAATGTCTCTTGCATCAATGATGTGTTTAATGGGCTATGGTCTAATATTGAATTGTTTCTGAATGATCGTTTGGTTTCGCATAGCAACAATACTCATGGTTATACCAGCATTATCTCTCATCTCATCCATGATTCGGAAGAAAGTCTGCATTCTGAGCGCTCTATGCGTCTCATGTACAAGGATACTGCTGGGTCGATGAATAGTCATGAGGTGAAAAGACCTAATCATGAACAATATGTACCAGGATTTCATGTCAATGTTGAGGGTGGCGACTTGGCTGAGCAAGGAAACAATGGCTTACATCATCGTTATTTGCATACTCGTCTTAGCCGTGATGTTATGCTCGCAGGTGGTTTAAGGATAGATTTGTTTGAGCAGGATCGTTATCTTCCAAATGGCATCAGTTTGAAATTGCGTTTCCATAGACAAAAAGATGACTATGTATTGATGGCTGTAAATAATACCTATAAGGTAGAAGTGAAAGAGGCATTTTTAACCATTCGCAAAGTGAGGGTGAGTCCAGGTATTCAGTTAGGACATGCAGATGCATTGATGAAAAGTCCTGCCAAGATCATCATCACTAGAAAAGAATGTAAAGTCTTGGCCATTCCAGCAGGATTTCAGTCTTTTGTGAAAGATAACATCTTTTTGGGTCAATTACCAAATCGTATTGTCATTGGTCTGGTTCATAATGAAGCTTTTGGTGGATCAGTATTGAGGAATCCATACAATTTTGATCATTTTAATCTGGACTATATGCAACTGTACACGGATGGTGAACCAGTTCTATCCAAACCTCTCAAGCTTGACATTACACAGAACAAATACCTGAACGCTTTTGAAACGCTTTACAAATCGTTTGATCGGTTGAATGGTGAGAAAAGTTCCATTATAAAACGGGAAGATTGGCCTAGAGGTTATGCTTTATTTTCGTTTGACTTAACACCGGATTATGATGGTGATGATCATTTCCCCCTGATCAAGCATGGGAATTTGCGGCTAGAAATGAACTTTGCTAGGGCTTTGCAACCTACAATCAATGTCATTGTCTATGCTGAATTTGACAACATTATTGAGATCAGTGCCAATCGCAGCATCCAATTCGACTACCAGTCATGAACACGAAGCAGATTGATGCCATATTGAGTCATGATGTCATGACCAAAGACTTGTTTCAAGGCGTGTTTGCCATGGATCAGTTACCGTCTTTACAACGCGGCGCCTATGTGATCAACACAGACGATCAAGATGAACCAGGAGAACATTGGGTGGCAGTGTATTATGATAAAGACCCTGTGGAATATTTTGACTCTTATGGACTGTTCCCTCTCGATGATCGTTTAGACATGTTTTTAAGAAATGACTATATGTATAATTCTATCTCATTACAAACGCCAATATCATCGTCATGTGGTTTTTATTGTGTCTATTATATATTGCATAGAGCTCGAGGTCAGAGTATGTTTGATATTGTGAATATATTAAAAAGAAAGGATGGTGATTTTATTGTAAAGGATTTTGTATATAGACATTATAAACCATTGTTTTATTAATGTTGTTGTTGTTATATTAGTTAAGTTGTTGTTGTTATATTAGTTAAGTTGTTGTTGTTGTTATATTAGTTAAGTTGTTGTTGTTGTTAAATAAAACAAATCAAGTTTCAAACAACTGTCTTGTTTATTGTGTTGTACATACGTTTATTTACAAATTCTTAACTACAAACACTATTTACAAAGTTTACAAACACTATTTACAAAGTTTACAAACACTATTTACAAAGTTTACAAACACTATTTACAAACTCTTAACTACAAACGCTATTTACACTATTTACAAATTCTTAACTACAAATTCTATGTACACTATTTACAAACTTTTATTTACACTATTTACACTATTTACAAAATTCTTAACTACAAACTCTTAACTACAAAGTCTATTTACACTATTTACAAAGTCTATTTACAAACACATTCATTTTTCAATACATTCATCAATGAATACCATTCATTAGAATCTAAATTGATATAGGTATCATAGACATTACATTCATGTTTGTAAATGCTATGAAAGCTCACATAATACACATCACCAAACTTTATCACTTTCACAGTTACATGTTCAGACAGTTTCAGTTCATATCCTTCTTCTAAGTCAATGTCCATCACACGCATAGGTTGTGTCAGCTCAATGGATTTGGTGCCTCGTGTAAGCCATATTTCTGTTTCTTTGAATTCAAGCGTTAGGTTCTTTCCAATCCAATGCTTGTAACAACGCGTTCCATTCCACTGTGTTGAGGGTGATGTAGTCATAGTTTTCTGTAAGCTCGTCATATTGGCGAAATTGTATAAACACGTCTAAGCAGTTCTCAGTCACACGCACTTCTAATTCATTTGAGACTGCCAGGAGAAAGCCAGGTATCCTGAACTTCTCTAGATGGTCTTTCAACACGGATTGGTCATCAAGTGATAGGACGAGATACTGTCCAAAATGTCTTAGCACAATGTCATCATATTCGTTTCTCAGATATGAGAACCCATGCGTAATTGGTTTATATTCCGTTAAAAGTCTTCCATCTCGTTCAACAGTCAGATGAACTATGAGCTGTCTCCTTGTCTGCAAAGACGTTTTTTTTTATGCTCGCAAGATGGTGAAGAGTGGATGTTGTATCACTTCTAGGAATCGTAAGACTGCGCGCCAGTTCTTGATATCAAAGAGGATCAAATCTGTATATGGTGTATCTGGTACAACTCCCTTATAATCCTTTGGATAATCCTGTAAAAGATTTCTACAGATTTCTACACGTATGTTAGAATCATATTCAGCCACTGTCACTTCCACTTTATTTTCAAGTCTACGTTTAAACCCAGGTTCAAGTGGTATGTTTTTAAAGTCTTTCCACACTTCAGGTTTAAACAGATGATAACTTGTCTTAGAATCTAGTATCACTTCATTCCTCTCATTGACAGTAAGGTAAACACCACCGTTCAGCATGAGTGCATTCATGATTGTTACCTTGTTATGACTTGTCGTCTTGTCTGCGAAGCCTTTTATCCACTTCTTTCACCTGCTTCTTCATCATTTTCCATTCAGGTATTGTCAGCAAGATACCCTTTTTCGTTGGACGGTTTTTTCCAGTCCCCTCATCTCTGAGGTATTTGCGAATGTTTACCACACCTTCATTACTTTGTTTCATAATCTTGATATACTTTCCATTGCCTAGAGAAAGCATTCCATCCCACGACTGTGGTGTTGGTACCGTCGTCTCCACTTTTAATTTCTTAATGGTAGTATCAGGATGTTTCACTTTCATGTCTTTGACCGTATCTGCTAGAGTATCCATATCCGTTGGTGCAGATCTTTTCATGTTGACGCTTCAGTGTTCACACCACAACTAACTCTCAAGTTGAAGTGTCTCCCCTTATATACTGTAATGCCCATGCGCCAAAGTGGAATAGCCATCACTCATCACATATCGCTTGTCATCAAAGGGAGAGAGAGCCACTTTCCTCAACTTCTCCGAGAAGATCTGGTGGTCATGACTTCGTATGATGTGCCCTGTAGTCATCGTTTGCGTTTGGTTGAACAAACTGTCTCTATACTGCTGATGTTTCATCCGTCTTTGACACGCGCGAGTGATGCCTTTGGCCGTACGTTTTTCTTTCCCACCATACATCATACTATACATTTTCGGCCGAAGTCCAACAAACTCTTCAATGGGAATGCCCGCCGTCTCATCTTTCATTTTCCCAAGCACTTTCTTGTTCACGTTGGAATGTAGGAAATGATCTGGCGGATAGTCACTTGTGTCGAACAAGTCAGCATCTTCCTGCATGTCTTTGTATATATCTTCCGTTTCTATGTCATAACATAGACTGTCGGTGTCGCTGAACAAGAGTTTGGCGTTGGGATACTTGGTCATGATGTAGTTGTAATGAAAGTGGAACATGAGCACTTTGCTGAGGTCGAGAATGGTGAACCCAACTTGAATGGGTTTATCCAGAAGCAGATCCACTTTGCGTAAATGTACCGCGGTTAAATCTTCGTTGAAAATTCTAAATTTGTGGAAGGAAGGTTTGGCCACAAGTTTCTTGAACCGCTTTTCCTGGTGAACAAGTTCCACATTCATGCGCTTTCTTACATTTTCCATGGTTTTGCCAAACACCGAGTTGTTCATCAATTTGAAGAAGTCTTTCTCAAACGGGTTCTTGGCCAACTTTCTCTTTTCCGTGTTCAAGGAGATGTATTTTGCCAACCATTTGCTCTGTGCAAACATGATGGCACGATGCACCTTCGTGACTTTCAATCCCAGTGAGACATATTGCTGTAAATTTCTATAATGAAGTACATATTTCTTCTTGTCGCACAAGTTGGGAATGAGCTTTTCACTAGGTTTGCTTTTCATGTCTAGATCTTTCCGTAGCTTCTGACTATGTTCTGACAATTCTCCCACTTTCACACATTTCCGTTCTGGAGCCACTGGGTAGTGATTATGATGATCATGAATTGAATATGGGTATTCCAAATCCACTTCTAAAATGTATCCAATCTCGTCATCTTCATCCACATCCATAAAGTCAATGGATTCTGGCTCGCTCACCCACATAAATCCACTTTGTGGCATGCTTTGCGACATGGCCCAGCCATACAAGTTGTTTGCATCCAGGTAAGTCAAGTAGTTGGTGGGTTTCGTGGATTGTAATCTGCTACGTAGGGGTTATTTGCTTTCGCATACTTGTGTGTGATGACAGATATTCCTCCACGTAGACCTTGTTCAACCATTTGGTACATGTCAATGTCGTTGATCAATTCCAATTTCACCTTTGTCGCTTTCAACATGGCATCCCACGACAGTCCTGGCGCTGTATAGTAGTGAGCAGGATCCAATTCATACGTGTTGAGACATACGTGACGAAAGTTTTCAAACACGTCAGCCAGCAGCAACACATCTGATTTCAGGTACAAGTCATGGTATTCGCCAAATGTAGTACAGTGGAATGTCTCCCACACCTTCTGCGCATGCGCATAATCCTCATCGCTAATGTCTTCTTCACTGAGTAGACTGTAAAACTTGTCTTTGGACGGCAGTTGTGTTTCAGCAAACTTGGATGGCTCATCCACGTAATCGTAGGGGTACACTCCCTTTCTCAACAGTAACTCTTGTTGGTCACTATCGTGAATGTGTGACGTCATGTGATAAAAGTTGTCTTTCCCTTCTGCCGCCAGGTTGGATATAAGCTTCTGTAGAGAAGTACTCATGAACTGAAAGCTGTCTGTAAATTTCAGATTGCTCATGGTGAATGCAATATATTTCTCAACGGTGTTGGGAATGACTGTAATGGTTTCATTTTTGAACTTTCCAATTTCTTCCATGATAAGGTGACTGTCATAGCCTCGTAAATTGTGGAAAAACACAGGAATGATGAAAGAATCTTCAACATCCTGCTTATCCTTTCGAAATCGGAATTGTAAATTGCATTCATTATGTGCAGCTCCGCGGTATTTGCCATTGATATGATCATGATCTCTCACACGATCTGCTCCTAGAGGCTCATGACAAATGTAGCAATCTGTGGCGTTCTTATAATGCTCTTCATCTTCATGAGTCATGACTATTTTCTTTTTCTGCTGTAGACCATGCACAATACGATCACGTTCATATACCATATGGTCTAAAAAGACTTTCACAGCATTATCTCCTCGATACAGGACTGGCGCACGTGTATCATATTGGCTGACAACCACATAGGCAAAGCTGTTTGGACGATGATGTTGATACTTGTCTCCTTCATGCTTTTGCGTGAAACATTCAAAGTCTGCATAAATGACAAACGGCGCTCGCTGTTGTTTGGCTACATTCTTGAACTTGATAAAAGGTTCCTTGGGGAATGATAAACGTTGTGCTCCATGCTTGCCACACACTTCACGATGCTTGTCTAAAAGATCTTGTCGTATAAACCCATGAAGACAGTTGAAACAATAAAATGCTGCATTCTTGCACTTTGATCGATAAGCCATCAGTCTGCTGAAATTCTTGATGAGGCAGTAATGTCGTGTCTTGTCATTACTAATCAAAAGCAAGTTGATTTCTCTGGCGCTGTTGGCGCTGGTGTTTCGACTGAGTTGTATGGGAACAACGACATCATGTTCATATCCAAACACGTTAATGGACACATCATTCTCCTTTTCAAACTTTGGAATGTCTGTAATCGGTGTTGGAAATGTCATGCCTTCCACCTTCAATTCGTTCTCAAATGCTTTGTATTGATGTACACGCTCTGGGTTTACATTTGTTGAAGGGTGAAGGTGAGCCAATACAGACCATAAGAAACATTTGTTGTCTTTATTCTGAATGTTTAACACACCTTTTGTACTCTTTACTTTCTTCGGTAGTGGGATAAAACTGCTCGCTTCCAGTGGCGCTGACGTAGCTGTATGCACTTCAATGAATAATATGTTATCCAACACCCAGCCAGAGCCTTGTCGCTCATGTTCATCAAACCTGGTAAACAATTCTTTATAGGCTTCTGGCAAGTCCTTCTCAATATCTGTTGGATTGTATGCTGCATATGTCGGACTACTGATGAAGGCATTATCCACTTGTTCTACCATCACGCCTTCAACATTTGGTGTCATTTTCTTGAAGCGTGCATGTACCACAATGTACCATTTCATGCCACGGTTTAACGTCTCTAGCAAATGTCTCTTGATTCGGTTCTCTTGTTGTCGCATTTCGAGTAGCAAATCCGATCCATCTTCAGGCTCAAACCGTCTTTCCTGCGCGTTTTCACCAAGACTCACTCTTCTGCCTCTGCCTACTTGCACTGTCTCTTTCTTTCTTTGTTCTTCATGAGACACATTTTCCATCTCAGCACATGCATGTGTCTCAAATGCATCCAAAGATGAAAATATCTTGACGCATTTACAGCAGAGGACTGGATCAGGTCTGTCAACACCATCTTGTACGGTCTTTCGTCTCTTGGCTTCAATCTGCTCAACAAGCTCTTCATGAGCACGTTTCATCCTAGCTGGTTTGCATGTATGTGTCACGAACACTTCCAGAGATGGAAATGTCACATCACAATCATGACAGTAGACTGGTGCCATCGTTGTTGCTTCTTCAACTGCTGGAACTGAAATGAAGTAAAATATACGTTTCACTCTTCCTTTTATACCACTTCAATGGTGTGTTGACTCAGCAGAATGTATCACTAGTTGACTAGTTGACATGTTTCACTCATGCTTTTATGCTACTTCCATGTAATCAAAATATGGTGTGTAACTTGTTCAAACTTGTTTCCAAAATGTTAAAATTGCTGACTCAGCAGAATTTTACTTGTGTATATGAATGTCTTACTTACAGTTGTGAAGTTGTACAGCTGTTATACAGCAGAGACATCTAGCGGTGAAGTTAACTGACGGTGAAGTTAAATGGTCTGTCAAATGGTATTCATCCGCCAACTAGACCTGAAATGTGATAAAATGTATTCTCACACACACACACACAGACATGTTTTGCTTCATTTCATAATATAGGATGGCCCTTAAAAGGGCCCGAAATATTTTAGTATATATCAGCAGCAGTTATGGGGTTGTCCCTCATATTCCAACCACACTTGACACTTGCAGTATCGTTGAGTCAGTGTTACTATGCGGTTGTTCCACATAAATGTAATTACTACGTCAGGCTTCACTGCAGTGATCTGAGTTGGAAATTGTAGCACCTCCTCCAAAGCATATGTAATATCAGCTGCTTCAGCTTCATCACGCATATTTACCCAGATGCAAACAGATTCATTCGCTTGAAACGCTGTTAAGTCATCAATGATGATAGCTGGTGTGTTATCCATGATGTGTCTGACAATGTCTCTAAGCCTTGAGACACCACACTTATATAGGATTTTATCATGCTGATTCGGCAAAAATGTTTGTTGCTCTCCTGGTACATAGTCTGTCCTAGAGGGGGGGGGGGGGGGGGGGGGGGGGGGTCGGTACATAGTCTGTCCTAGGGGGGGGGGGGGGGGGGGTACATAGTATGTCCCTGGGGGGGGGGGGGGGGGTCGGTACATAGTCTGTCCTGGGGGGGGGGGGGGGGGGGGTCGGTACATAGTCTGTCCTGGGGGGGGGGGGGGGGGGGGGGTCGGTACATAGTCTGTCCTGGGGGGGGGGGGGGGGGGGGTCGGTACATAGTATGTCCCTGGGGGGGGGGGGGGGGGGGGGTCTGTTGCCATGGTTACACTGATTGACAGGTCGAGTTCATTGGCTTCATGTTGATTGACTCGGCCAAACCACTTTCGCTCCAGACAGCATCATCTCAGTATGACGTCATGATGACGTCACACATGGTCGCGCCTATCCTAACGCTTATCATGACTTCCGGTCCAGACATCATGACGTCACTTCCGGTCCAGACATCATGATGTCACTTCCGGTCCAGACATGATGACGTCACTTCCGGTCTAGACAGCACTTCCGGTCCAGACATGATGACGTCACGTCCAGACATGATGACGTCACTTCCACTCCAGACAGCACTTCCGGTCTAGACAGCACTTCCGGTCTAGACAGCACTTCCGGTCCAGACGCTATGACGTCATTTCCAGACAGTATGACGTCACAAAGTGCAGTAGAACCCTTATTATCATACTACTCTTTGTGTATGTACCACACTGCGTACATATTCCGTATTTTTATCACGGTGACTTCATTCACCAGTACGTACAGGTATTTGTTGCGAAAAGGAGGGGAGAAAAAAATAGCTTTTCAAAATCTTGTACCTGAGTCTTTAAACAAATGCTTAAAAATAACCTCAAAAGTGTCACTGAAATCCAAGGAATTGACTCACAAGCGTCAATATGAAAATTTCCCTTTTAAATGTTCATCTTATTCCATTTTCCCCAGTGGTTTATATTTACTTATTTCGCAATATTTTAAAATGTACATTTTTTATTTCAAAAATGAATGTTCTGTTTCTGAACTAAATTCAAAGCTGACAATATATTTTAACAATTTCACAACAAACCAATTGGCTGTATCAAAATGAGAATCGCTGCAGGATGGAGGGTATTAACCTCAATATTCAACCATTGCAAAAGACGTATTGTATTACCGTACGCCTAACCCAAGCAAGTGCTTCTCTTGCCTGAGTTTTTTAAAACCTCCCAATCTACTAAATTCTGCTTCTAGCGGGAGGGGCAAACAGCGCTATATTAAGCAACATAATTTCAAAAGAAACTTCAGCATTTTTTTTTTATAAAATTCACAACTCCGAGATTGTAAAACAAAGAATGATTTGATCTGATTTAATATCAAGTATGTTGTTGGTGCAGATTCCAATTAACTGTTGTCGTTGGTTTGCTTCCTTTTTTTTTTTTTTTTTTTTTTTTTGAAAGTCTCTTTCGTTGCTTGGGGTGTGTCTATTCCCGGAATAGACTCACGCATACTAACGACGATACAACTTCTGTTGAACTCTATATATTTTATTTCAGTGAGACGGAGTCTCGTGACTCAATTCCTGAAATAGTCTGAGCCTCATGAGTCTATTCCGGGCATAGACCAAGCCTCATTAATCCGGCATGGGCCGAGCCTCATGCGTCTATTCCGGGCATGGACCGAGCCTCACGAATCTATTTCGGGCATTTTCCAAGCCCAATGAGTCTATGCCAGGCATCGATCAAGCCTCACGAGGCTATTCCGTGCATAAACCGAGTCTGATGAGTCTATTCCTGAAATAGACCGAGCCTCATTAGTCTGTTCGGGACATGGACCCAGCTAAAAGAGTCTATGCCGGGCATCGCTCAAGCCTCGTGAGTCTATTCCAGCACAAACCGAGCCTTATGAGTCTCTTACGGGCACGGACCCAGCCTCAGGATTCCGGGAATAGATTGAGCCTCATGAGTCTGTCCGGGAAAAAGACTCACTTTTGTCTACAGTTCTTTATATGGCACAGGATAAAAATATAACTAAATTGTTATTTGCTTGATGCTTTCTCACTTTAAATAATGAACTGTTTGTCGAGTTTTACCCCCAGTTTTTGCGACGTTATTCTATTGAAACTGGTGGCTAGAAAAATTAACTCTATAGTGCCTTTTCACAGGAATAGCATCATACCTACAGCATTCATATACCGTCCTTCTGTATACCTGCGCAGGTCATCATCCTGTTTTGCAAATAATAAACAAATCAAAAACGTAACGGGGGCATTTTAGCGTACGTCCGGGCAACAGTTTTTTTTTGTGTGTGTGTGTGTGTGTGTGTGTGTGTGTGTGTGTGTGTGTGTTCAATTCTTCGGCAACAATAGGACTAAAAAAAGCTGTGTGTGATATTTGCTGTTTGATTACGTGATAAGCACCAGTTTATTTCACCGTGACAAGAACTGTCACTCGGTGTTTACAGAGGCTGTTGCCTTTGCTATTGTGATGGAAACTGGTTGACATCAAAACGTTTTGTTTTGTTTGGTCGGTCGGGAGGTCAATACGTTTAAACCACGGACACCTTGCGAGTGGAGAAGGTTTACTTTTGAGTATGAACCAATAACCGCGTTGAAGTGAGACGAGATTGCGTCTCGTATTCTGCCTACATCTCGATAACGGACAAGTAGACCTCTCTTTTACATAATTTACAAACAATCACAGCTGCAAACGTTGAACTTTGGTCACTTATGACAAATCGTTGTTTTATTTATTTATTTATTTATTTATTTATTTATTTAATTTTGTCTGATAAAGTAGTGACTTACGCCATCGATTGCCAAAAAATATTCCATCGATAGTTCAAAATCACACAAAGTAGGTGGTGTCCATAAATAAACAAAATGATTAACATGAATACTATTTTTGTCCTTTTACATTCCAGCTCTAAATGTTGTGAAAACAATTCTTGTCACTTCAACACTGGGGGCCCTGCGTCAGTTTCGGTTGAGCTCAACCCCACTCCCCCTCTCCACTCCACTCCCCACCCCCCCCCACCCCCACCACCCCAATTCATGTCCATCTCACGCCGTTTACAAAATATCAAACAATTAAGATATTGCAGTCAGGAGGGAGCGATTTTATCAATGGCTGTCGTTTCTGTGAAGTAGGAAACAGAAGCAAGATCACCATATATGCCATTCCATTCCTAGACCAATTGAATTTTCTTAAGTATTGGAAAAACATGAACCAATAATCAATATATAGTTGTATTGACAGTGTTCATTTAAATCAGTAAATAGACTTGAATCCCAAGATAAGTATTACCCGGAAACAACCTCTTCCCCACCCCACCCCCTCGCGAGGGAGGGTCAAACTTCTGACATCACATGTGCAAAGGACTGAACCTGTCTTAGAGTGCGTAACACTGTTTATGTTGTCCTGTGTTGAAAAGATTTAATTTGGCATTGTTTAATAGGTAATTTTTGATCGATATTATAAGCCGGCAACCAGTGTGCTGCTAAGACAAATGGGGAACCAGCTCGGTGTATATATTAAGGACACAAAATCCTGCGGTAGGGGTGGGGGCTCAGTGGCCTTGAGTGTAGAGCAGAGGACGCAGAAGCAAACAGCGCCCTGTGAATAAGCGAACACTGAAGGGTGGCGGTTCGAATCCCTCAGGTCCACAAACCACGCGAACACAAGCGAATACTGACTGACAAATTATGATCATTTTGCCCTCTCTCTCTCTCTTTCTCTCGAGCTATCTCTTTCCCTCTCTTTTCTCACTCATTCTCTCTCACTCGCTCGCTCTCACTCTCATTGTCTCTCACTGTTTCTCTCATTCTCACTCTCACTCTCACTCTCTCTCTCTCTCTCTCTCTCTCTCTCTCTCTCTCTCTCTCTCTCTCTCGTTGTTTAGACGTTGCTATTGGTTGGGACAGAACCACAACCTTTTCCCACGAATAAACAACATCTTTGGGTAACGTGTAATAGACATCGTAAAATCGACGTTATATAGGCGTCGTACTCACGACAAAAAACCTCTTTGTGTTATCGCTCACACCAAAAAATAGTCATGGAAATCGACTCAATACTTATCCTGCGTGACCGGATGACCCAAGGATAGGGGTACTCTGACGGAGGATGACTACTCTACAATAGTAGCTGTCTTGACGGCGGTTCTAGATCGATATTTTCAAGACGTCGTTCCCTGATGTCATTTCCAGATTTTATTTTCCAAACGTCTTTACATCGAAGCGTTCCCGACATCGATATACTGTAGGGAGACAGACGTTGTTTCGACTTCCCCCTTTGCAGTCTTTGCACAACGTTGATTAGACGTCGGAAGGTAGACCTAGTTTCGGATTCCATAAACAACCAAAAACTCAACGTTAACCTCACGTCAGGTGCGATGTCTATTCGACGTTGATGCAAAGTCGCAATGTTTGCTGTATATGGTCAAACTGACGGATGCTGGACAAAGAGAAGGCTGTTCTGAGCTCAATACAGGGACAGTGGTTAAAAAAAGGTTAATTAATACTTGGTAAAGTAAGACAGGAAAGGGTTTCCTTCCATTAAAACTTGCCCAAAATAGGACATCCAACTCTTTAAAGTCACCTTTGAAGTGGACGTGATGCAATCAATGTAAGAGTTTCCCAGGGACACCACCGACATGGTTTTTCCTGCTAGTAACTATTTATCAAGTAAGCAAATTGTATGTTGGCACACTATATGAATGACATGTTAAATGCTACACGGCATTTTCTGTTCCAGAAGTTATCCACAAAGAGAGGGACTGTTCCTGAAGGCTCCGCATTACTGACATGGAACAAACACGTGACCTTATGTCGCGTGATCATGACCGCAACAACTATGGCGTGCGAACTATCAATGTTAAAGGTGTTTTAAATAGAAGGAGGGAGTTTGCCTATTCCTTTTGAAGAAGAAGAAGAAGAAGAAGAAGAAGAAGAAGAAGAAGAAGGAGGCGGAGGGGGAGGAGAAAAAGAAGAAGAAGAAGAAGAAGAAGAAGAAGAAGAAGGAGAAGAAGAAGAAGGAGGAGGAGGAGGAGGAGGAAGAGGAGGAGGAGAAGAAGAAGAAGAAGAAGAAGAAGAAGAAGAAGAAGAAGAAGAAGAAGAAGAAGAAGAAGAAGAAGAAGAAGAAGGAGAAGAAAGAGGAGGAGAAGAAGGAGGAGCTGAAATGCTGAAAGTCAACAGACATTGATCAAGGTCTCTTCCATTTCTGTCACTTGACGGGCTATATTGCTGGAAAATCAGCAATTACTTTCGATCAACAGTGCTAGGGATTACAGCGGATCTTCAGAAATAGACAATTCATGTCGCATCCATTTTGCTCAAGATTAAAGAGCTATACACCAATTCCTTTCTCTATTCAGACCGGATTTTTTTACCAAATGCATCGGTACTTCTCAATAACACACCTCTCCAAAAATTTATAGATGTATATATAATATTCATTTATTTATTCAGTCATTTGTTTACTCTAACTACAGAATCCCAACCACCTCTAAATTAAGCCTTTCTATTTGGTTGAAATGACTTTGAATTGAATTAATAAATAAAAGTGTACAGGAGAACCCCTGGATCTGACCACCCTGGGAAATCGGACCACCCAGCCAAATCGGACCACTCAGCGAAATCAGACCACCCAGCGTAATCGAACCACTTTTCATC
>CATKHT010000087.1:0-33134 GCA_949752745.1 Protula sp. h YS-2021 | reverse complement strand
ATATGAGGTCAGTTATTTATTTTTGCATGCCAAACTGCTGTGACATCTGCTATTACCTTTTGGTTCTGATACGTAAAATACCTTGGATAATCCCCTTTCAAAGTTTAAATCACAATACTTGCAATAATTGATAGGAAGCTTCAGTATTAATCTTAATTTATAAAGGCGAGTAATCTCAACTTTGTAACATTTGCAATTCGAGATGAAAGCAAAGGTCTCAATATGCAATTCCATCTCCGGCAAATGACACCAAATCTCACCTCAAGTGAGTGAGTGCACAAATTGCAATTCAAGATGCAAGCATGTGCAAGGACATGACCCAGCCGAGTTACCAAACAAGCAAAGAGAGAAAAAATCTGAAACTGTTAGGCCGAAAAAATGATGTATGAAAAATGTATTTAATTCGAATTTGGAAGCTACCCGAAAAGGGATGTTGGTGAGGTTGGGTTTTGACGATTCACGTTTTTACCTACATTTGCACAATTTTACAAAATCTTTAAAATCCCTCCATTTCGGCATTTTTTTTCATTTGCGAAAAAAGCAAAGTCAAAGCGGAAAAGCACCTAAGAAACTTTCGATTAAAATTTTATTACTGTATTTGAAAAAGACTACTATTTATTCCAGTTTTTCCAAATTTCAAAATTCCACCATTTCGGCAGTTTTTGGCGGACCGCGAAAAAAATAAAAGCCTGGTAGGCGAACCCCTGGGGGACATCCTTGCGTAACATCTAAGCGATTGGTGTAAAACTGTAGGAGTAGCATTTTAAAAATGGGTCAAAACGGGCACAAAAAGGGCCGTCATTTTGTCAGTTTTTCGTCAATCGTAAAAAAAGTAATATCCAGGTGGGGAGCCACCCAGGGAACATTCCTGCGTCATATTAAAACGATTGGAGTAAAAACTGTAGAAGGAGTAGCATTTTAAAGAAAAAGTTTAACTTACGTACATACATTCAAGCCCCCTATAGTGATGTGACTAACCCAGTCAAACAAAGTCGGCTGGGTTAAAAAAGGGACTCACGAGTTATCTTAGCTTTGTAACATTTGCAATTCGAGATGAAAGCAAAAGCCTCAGTATGTAATTCCAACTCCGGCAAATGACACCAAATATCACCTTAGGTGAGTGAGTTCACGAAGTGCAATTCAAGATAAAAAGGGGCTCACCATGGTCGAAATAATCTATGACAAGCTATGTTCATCTGGGCGTGTTCCTCCATTTTTGCCATCGTGTAACTTTGTTCGACTTTCATTACGCATATTTACTAACTGATGTTTAGGAAACTTGTGAAATAAAACACCCTTGAAAACAGTAAATACATGAAATCCCTAAAGATTTTAGGAATTTCGCGTAATTCCTGGCCCCAACAGTAATTTCACGTAATTCCTAAAACTTTTAGTAATTACGTGAATTTACTGATTACACAGATTTACTGTAACATATATATGTTGGGCACAATTTTTAAATCTGCACAATTTATAAATTGTGCTGCACAGTTTTTAAATTTATAAACGGGCCAACCATTTAAAAATGGGTTGCCCATTTATAAATGGGCGACCCATTTTTAAATGGTCGGCCCGTTTTTAAATCCAAATTGCGACCAATTTTTAAATTGTCGTGGACAATTGTAAAATATTTTCTTTTTTTTTAGTTTTTTCTTCGGTTTTATTTTTTGTTTTGTTTTTGTTTTAAATTTTGTCAACATTTTACCGCTTTTATCTCTTTTCACAAGCATATTCAGCTATTGTTGCAATTGCATTTCACAAACACTGCATTTGATGGATTAGAGTACTTTATAATTGCAACTTTTTTTCGTGATTTTGTTTTTGTGCTGTGGTTCACAAGTTTGATTTTCTGTTGTTCTAATTTTTGTGCTGTGGTTCACAAGTTTGATTTATTTATTCCCCACAGGGGGGAATATATGCGATCGACCGCGTGTCGGTCGGTCGGTCTGTCATCAAGAGCTTTTCCTGGCTTTTGATTGATTGGCCAAATTTGTAATTATAAGTTTTACGTTGTAACTGTTAATTATGCAATTGCAACTAGAACTGGCAAAGTCAAAAGTAGATAGAACTAGGATCAGCTGGTGTGATGTGCTCATATTTATGAATAAATTCATGTATGCTTTGTTAATTTAGGCGCATTGATAATTTTTAACTCCATTTTAACTTGTCTTTTAGTCGTAGTTGAAATTAAAAATTAACGTTTCGTAAACTAGTTTAAATTTTTAATTTTCCAATTGGTTTAGAGCTGCTATGGTGTGATTTTTTAATGGAATGTATTATTATATTATATTATATTATTATATTATATTATATTATTATATTATTATTATAAGAGACATTTGTTTTTGCTTACAAAACCCATAAACTAAGTAGGTATCGATTGAAAGTGTATAAAAAAGCCTGTAATCTTATGAAAGGGTCCGCGCCTTCGACTATGGCTTATTTTGAGTAGATCAATGCCAGTTCTAATTGCAATTGCATAATTAACAGTTACAACATAAAACTTACAAATACAAATTAGGCCAATCAATCAAAAGCCGGAGAAAATCTTTGAAAAGCAATTACAGTAAGAACAGTAGAAGAATACATAAAATTAGAACAACATTAAATCAAACTTGTGAACCACAGCACAAAAACAAAATCACGAAAAAAAGTTGCAATTATAAAGTACTCTAATCCATCAAATACAGTGTTTGTGAAATGCAATTGCAACAATAGCTGAATATGCTTGTGAAAAGAGATAAAAGCGGTAAAATGTTGACAAAATATAAAAGAAAACAAAAAAACCCGAAGAAAAAAAACTAAAAAAAAAAGAAAGTATTTTAAAATTGTGCAGGACAATTTAAAAATTGTCCGCAATTTGGATTTAAAAACGGGCCGACCATTTAAAAATGGGTCGCCCATTTATAAATGGGCAACCCATTTTTAAATGGTTGGCCAATTTATAAATTTAAAAACTGTGCAGCACAATTTATAAATTGTGCAGATTTAAAAATTGTGCCCAACATATATATATATATATTTAGAAAACTGAGGCAGTTCATGTATTCTAAGTTATGTATTTTTGCTTCTCTTTCAGAATCTTGGGCCGGGGGTGAACTTCGGGAACCAGGGAGAATGGGCACTGTCCCCGGGCCGGGGGTCGGTAGTTCATCGTGGGAGGGAGGTGGCACCAGGGAATGTGTCCTCTCGGGTGGGAGGGGGTCACGGGGGGCCGTCCTCCAGGATTACTTGTTGCTGCGACATCGACAATAGAGAGAGAGAAAGAGAGAGAGAGGAGGGGAGAAAAAGAACGTGAAACTGTGACCTTGAACTGAAGTAGAGCTAGCGGCGTGGGGCGAATCCAAGATGGCGGCCAGTCGCGGTTTGCAAGGTGGTGGAATGCCATAAATGCAAAGATGGCGGACTAGCGAATCCAAGATGGCGACCAGTCGCGATTGGAAGAATCCTAGGAATGCAAAGAAGGCGGAATTTCCCGAATGCAAAAGGGCGGAATTCCACGATTGCAGGATTTCGGATTGTGGCGATTACAAGATGGCGGAATGCTGTGAGTGCAAGATGGCGGCCGGCCGCGAATGGCAAGATGGCACCCTGTCAAGTCGGGTGCAGTTTCTACTTCTGAAAAAGGCAACACGAAAAAAAAAAGACGTAGGAGACGCCGAAGTCTTCAGATCGTGAGGGAGACCTGTATAAAAATGGCACGGGGAGCAGTCCCGAGGTAACTGCGAATCGCCGGTAACCGACTTCACGGGTTCGCCTTGTTTAAACATTGCTGAGCACCATGCCAGCACAAAAAAAGGACAAAACAAGTGAAAAAGGCAGGTCTCCCGTTCGTCGTACAGCAAAGAAAACACAAGGACACCTGGAAAAAAATATACTACACTGAAAAAAAAAATGGAACTATTTTTTTTTATATTTATTTATTTATTTATTTTTTTAGCAATTCATGTGCGACAGAATTGACTGTGTGTGTGTTTTACAGCACTGAAATGCAGCTTGTTCTCGCATGAACCCATGTTTTTGTTTTTGTTTTTAACGGGACATCTAGGTCAAGGACACATGGGTTGGAGGTTGGTACATCTTAGTTGTCAGATTTTTTTTTCGAGCCACCGTATGGGATTTTGGATTCCCATGAGGGAGATGGGGAGGTGCGGGGAGGAGGGCGGAGTAAAGGATTGGGGAGGGGAGGGGGGGTGGGGGCGGGCGATGGGGATGAAGGCTCGTACCCTTCGGCGTTGAGGGTAAGAGGGTTGTAGATTTTAGTCCTGATGGCTGGTAGAGATCAATGCCTTTCAGGGGAGGGGGGGGGGGGAAGTCTCGCAGGTGGGGCATGTCAGGAAGTGGTGGTTCGGGGGGTGGGGGGTGCTAACATCTGTGAGCTTGGAGTAACACCTGAGCAGAAATGTCTAGAGAAGCGTGAGGATAAGTGGTTGGGGGGGGGGGGGGGGGTGAGGGAGGAGGGGAGGTACTCCGGTGTGCATTAAGGCGTGGAATAGAGTAGTAGTGTACCGTGGGTTCTGGACTGGGTGCGGGCCTCGGAAACCACGGGATGAGGGATGGGCATAGAGGGGGGGGGGGGGGGGGGGTCACCAGGGCCGGTATCTGTTGTAACAATAAGAGAGGCATTCACGTGGCGCTTGGCGGGGTTTGAACAGGTCATGCCTTCCGCGTCTATCGTAAGCTTGTCATTCTCGATTCGAATCGCGCGCCTTGTCAACTTTTCCCTGTAGTTTTAATCATTATTTTGTTAAGCCAGTAAAAAAAAAAAAAAGAAAAGAAAGTGTGCATGAACCCAATTAATTTGTGACCTTACCATCTATCCCAGTATATGCTTTGTGACAAGGACATGCGTTGTGACAAGGACATGCATTGTGACAAGGACATGCATTGTGACAAGTGAGAATTGTTGAGTGACCCTCGTCTATATAAGTTATGTTTTTCGCCGGTTTCATTTAAACGAAGCGATAAAAAGGTTTATTTTGGAAAAAAAAAGGGAACTTATGAACATGTTGGATGTACAGAAGCACAACTTTGGTCCTCAGTTGTGTGTTCTTTTGTTGACTTGTGACTGTCAAAAACTCTTGTGACGTAATTTCCGTGTCCTCAGTATGCACTGAATACGTATCGAATCAGGATTGCAGACCCTAACATCGAAAGAAACATATATAAGGGAGTTATTGCCGCGGGGGGAGGGGGCTGGTGGACTTTCAAGGATATCTCCCCCCCCCCCCCCCCAGACTAGGGCTGACATCATGTGTTCTTACGATGTGTGCTGACGTCATTACTCGTGACGAGATATTGTGTACTTACGATGTGTACTGACGTCATCAGTCGTAACAAAGCACTGTGTACTTTGGATGTGTACTGACGTCACAATACTCAAGACTGCTGTGGCACGGTTGGTCCTTGCATAAATTCTTTTGAAAAGACGCCACTTCATCTCGCAACTGACTAAAAAGTGAAAAAAGAACATTCAAGAATACATTTATGCATAAAATGAATCGCTTCGATGGAAGAACGACGGTTTGACTTGTTGATTGTGGTGTGGCGAAAAGCTGTTTTTATTGTGAGGTGTTGAAAAAACGTGAAGTTGTGACTAGAGGTGTGACGGTTCGTACCGAAAACCGAGAACCGAGAAAAGGCTTCGGTTCGGTTCGAACCGAAAACCGAAAAGCCCGATCACGGTTTCGGTTCGGTTTTTTTTTTTTTTTGCTATTTATAACAAGATAATGCATTAATTTGGTAATGTTATCTTAGTTCTTTAAGTATAGTTTAGTATTAATATATATATATATCACATCGGACAAATCAACAAACATATTTCACACACTTTTTTTGGAACCTATGACGAATTCCATGCGTTCATTATGGCTACATGTGAGTCTGTCAGTCAATAACAATGTAAATTCTTGTGTAAGCAAGCTTTGAGGTAATAAGTATAAAACATTACCGTCAGGGTTCACGCTGGGTTCTCAGGAAAGTGAGTCAAAAAAGGAAAGTGTAACTGATTTGGCTCCAGAAAAACTCGGTGGATTCCGAAAAAGTGAGTCATTTTGTAAAAAAGGCCCACAAAGTGGACAAAAACCCCGCCAGTTCGAACCCTTGATTACCGTTATTGTTAGGTTTTGTATCTGTTCTAAGGTAAAAAGAAATATCGGATTAAGTGCAGGCAATTATTAATAAATAAAAAAAAATAAACACGCATATATATATCAGGGCTGGTATGATTTAAATCAGTGATTTAAATCACTATAAAAAAGTAAAAAAAGTCACGATTTTGACTTTTTTTGTTCCAGAGTAATATTTGTCAATAAAATGCTAGAACAAGCCTCTTGAGTGTACACAGTGAAGATGCATTGTTAGGTTTTTAACTACTTAAGCTGCTCATGCAACGCAGTCACCCACACCCCCACACCTTTTGTGCCTTATGTACACACTGAATTAACGGTATTTCTCCATTGTGGTGCCCGTACTAATTTCCAAACAGTTGCTTGCTGATAGCAAGACTGCTTAATAAATAACAGCGCCAAGACTATTGTCTTATACAAATAAACCCTGTCAATAGAAGTACTCAAGTTATGAGTCACTATCATTGTTGATTTTAAAGTCAAATAGTCATTAACCCTGCGAATTTGTGGTGCACGAAATCTGAAAAAAAATGACTGGTAGACGTCTAGCTCCCGTATATAAAGATATTTCGACAGAGATGCGACAAATAGTTGAAACGTAAAAGCTATTTGCAAATGTTCAGTTATTCGATGTGATATTGCTGAGAACTGCAGTGGCATTAGACTAATAAATAGTGAAAGATCAGTTCTGTATGTTTTTAAATGTTCTGTGACTTTTTTTGGTGATTTAAATAAAAAAGTCAATTTAAATAAAAAAAGTAAAAGATCATGACTTTTTTTACTGAAAGCCATGATTTCTACCAGCCCTGATATATATATATATTTGAAAAGAAAACTACCGGTTTGTTTTGCTGAACCGAACCGAAAAAAACCGAACCGAACCGAAAATTTTTGTTGAACCGAACCGAATCGAACCGAGCCGGAGGTGAACCGTCACACCTCTAGTTGTGACTGTTGTAGAATTTGTGACGTCACGTGTGGTAGATGGAGGGTATCTGTTTCTACAGGTAAAATGTTGCGAGTTGACCGTGGTATTCGGCCCGTGGCAGACGCGCAGATGCTCGCTTGTTTTTGTTTTTATTTTCTAAGTAAGTGAATGAGTGCTTCGTATTTTGTGCATTTAAGATTCGCGCCGTGTTTGGGGGTGGAGGGAGGGAGGGGGAGGGGGGAGGGTTAGAAGTCCTTGATCATCAGTACCTCGTGAGCAGTACTTAGTTCAGTATGCAACAGTACTGCCAGTGCCTGGGCTTATTCAAGCCCGATTGGTAAATAAACTAGAGCGGTCACTTGGGTTAGGTTTTGTGGATACACACACTCAGTGGAACGTCAGTATGCAAATCCTTGGTATAAGGGGGGTGGAGGAGAGAGGGATGCCCTGACGGTTAGTTCCGTATGTTGGCCAAGGTGTCGGTCCGGAAAATCATAAGGCCAAGGGTTCGAAACTGGCTTCAGGATGACAATGCCGGCGTGTGAGCTACGCTATTGTATTGTCTCTGCGAATAAATTTTTGTCCACGGAATTCAACGCCCATTGAGGCTTCTGAATAACTTCTAAATAAATATTTACCCAAGTGTCCTGTGGACTTGTAGTAAACACTGCTTTAAAAGGGAGCTCCACCCCTATACTCTAGTTTCAGTGGAAGTTCTTGAGGTAAATGTGCCAGTAGTTTTCCATTAGCGCTGAGGTTCGATTATGGAAAGTACTACGAACGGGAAAGCACACTGTTTTTTATTTTTTATTTATTTATTTTCTTACGATGTAGGCATTTCTTTAATTTTATTTTTTTAGCGTTCTTTGTTGTTGAAACAAAGAAGTAAAAAATTAAGAAGTTTTTAATCTTTACTAAGTTTTGTTGTTTTTTTTAAACACAATTTTTAAAATTTTTACACAGATGTCGATTTTTTGTTGATTTTTTTTGTGATATTCCTTTTTATAGGATCATTGATTTCCACCGGAGGCAAGTCTGTTGTTTATGTGAATTATGAAATTTTGAGGTTTATTTTTTGTTGTTTTTTTTTTTAAAGAAAAGTTTTAGCGAGTAAACAATGACGTAATGGAATCGTTTTAGGTACAGAAAGTGTCTTTTTTTCCGCTGCTGTCAAAAAAAAAAAATGAAACGATTCAAAAGTTAGTCACTGCAGTTTGCATTTATTTAAAGGAGGGTGGGTGGAGGGGTGTGCTTTTTCAGGTAATATTGGTGAAAAATGTTTTGATTTGAAGCCAGTTAAACAGAGAAAAAATGGTTTGTAGTCAACTTGAAATGTGATTTTGCTGCTTGAATGAAGAAAACCTTGTGTTTTTTATTGCCTTTAAATAAATACACAGATTAGAAATTAAAATAAACACGTGCGGGTGAGTGGCAGTGAAGATTTGTGGCGGGGGGGGGGGGGGGGGTTAATTTATGTGCAGTTGTCTTTGTGTGTGTTTGTAATTGTCTGCCCCGTGAAAACGTGGAATGTAGTGAGAGTCGGGTCACAGTGTGATGGATGACCACATCCTGCATTTTATTGCCACCCAAGAATTTAGAAAAAAAACAAGCAAAGAATGATGACCATTCATACCTTTTTTTTTTTTTTTTTGCATGTCATAGACATGACTTCAGAATAAAGGTTTTCAGTCTTTTCTAAATAATTATTTAGTTAATAGTAAGCTGTTGTATTGTTGAGTTTGTGACATTTCTGTAAGCAGAAGACAATAAGTGTTTACTGTGGGACTTTTTATGTTGAATTTCAAGCAGTCGTTGCTCAGTTTCGTTTTTACCAACGCAATAAAAAATGGTAACATTTGGTTTCCCTGTTCAGTATGAATGTTACAATCGGTTTTAATGGTCACGTGATTGTTCGAAAGCCAGAATAAAATTTTGAAAGTAAATGATTGTGTTTTTTTTATTCCTCCCCTCCGCCCCCACCCTCCCCCCATCCACACACACACGTGCCCTACCTCCACCCGAAAATAAATGAATCGCGTTTTTCTCGTTTGAGTTTGTCCATTGCTTTGGCATCGAGCTATCGGGACCAGACTCCTTGACAACACGATCGGCGTTTGAACCTCATGCATGAAGCAGAATTAATGTACCTACGCATTGATCCCTGTAGAGTCTCGAGGCATTGTATGTGTGGGGGGGGGGGGGGGGGTTAGGTATAGCAGTCTTTAGAAGCGATTAGCACGCTTAACCCTTGTTTCCTATTGAGTCTCGCAGCATTGTGTGTGTGTGTGGGGGGGGGGGGTAGGTGTAGCAGGCTTTAGAAACGATTAGCACGCCTAACCCTTGTTCCCTATTGAGTCTCACAGCATTGCGTGTGGGGGGTGGGGGGTGGCAGGCTTTGGAAGCGATTAGCACGCTTAATCCTCATTCCCTATAAAGACTCGCAGTTTTGTTTGTGTGTGTGGGGCGGGGGGTAGGGGTTGGGGAGGGAGGGATGTATGAACATTTTAATAAAAACACGAATAGTTTGTGGGGAACACACTGCATATGTAAATGACCTCCAACGTTCAGCACAGAGTCGTTTGAGTTTTGCAGCCTTTACTTTCTTCCTTGGCTGAGGTGATAGGGGGTGATAGGAAGCTTTGGAAGTGAGAGGTCCCGAGTTAGACTGAGAGCCCAAATTTACAGTGACTTGCTTGCCAGTTTGCAGGCTCTATTTACCCTTCTGCCCCACCCCCAGCGGCAATCAGTGCGCATATAACATTATCTGCTGAATTGATCTGTCAGTTAGGAATTCAGTATTGTAAGGCCTATTTGATAATTGAGGGAATATCAGTTCTAAATTTCGGAGTGCGAAAAACAGACCGACGTTTTACGACTTTTCCGCATGTGGCTGTTATTTCACTTTTTTCACCAGGACTCCACAGAGATTTTGTCTCCTTGTAAACCTCTTGAAGGGTGGCGGTCATTATTTCTGAAATGTAAAGTCTGACTCCCCGGGCCACAGAACAAGATGTCAAAATTCTAAGCAAAATACCTAAATTCTTATGCCTATACGTAGTGATTGGATTTCACATTTTAGTTTCAGAAGGAGCAACAACGTAAACACTAGTATTTTGCCTTCGTTCTCTTCGTTTTAAATCGTCTTGGTCTTTTATTAGTATGCTTTTTCAAAAGTATATTGTTATAAAATAGAATCTGAAGAGTTTAAATTCTATCCTTCCATCCCAGTGACCAAATCTCGGCTGTTCTTTATTTGATTAAAATTGTAGAAGTGAAACTTTTCGACACAGCTAATTAATGTCTTTTGTCACAAATATATTTAGTATAAATTACCTAAGATTCTTTTAGTTTTTACATATAAAAAAAAATTAAATCCCAAATGAAAATATTTTGAAGAACGGACGCAGAACGTCGGTGCCATTTATGTTTTTTTTGTGCGTATGTTTGTTTTATTTTTTATTTTTATTTATTTATTATAAAACACCAATAGTTGATGGCATCATAATAAATGCACGTCACGATAATAGTCCTGATTTCAAAATAAGTAAAAATTTTATACATATGCGTGCATTGTAAACCGATTTCAATGGGATTTTTCTTTAAATCAACTTTTATTTTCATAGTGACCCCCCTCTACCACCAATATGTAGGTATTTGCTTAGAGAAGAATATTTTTTCTTTCGTTTTATATTCTTACTGAAGAAATAGAGTGGCTCTTGTGTGTTCAGTGGCCTGGTCGCCTCTATATATTGCCTTAGGGTACTACAGAATACTCTACTACTCATATTTATATCTGTTTATATTCTTTGCATGTGATATTCAGCTACACATAAGGTATAAAATGGAAAATAATACAAAACTGCTTTTATTCGTTTCTTTACTGGTGGTTTGCTTTGCCATATTTATAGGATGGGCTCATTTCGAAAACGAGAAATCTCTAAAAATAAAAGAATTAGAGGAACGAGACAGAGAAAGAAAAACAAATTTAGAAGTTGTGAGGCTCGAAACTGAAACGAAACGCCTTGATAATGAAAGACAACAGCGTGAATTTGAGGAACAAGAAAGAGAGAGACAGGCTCAGTTAGAGACTATTAAGCTCGAGGTCGAGCTCAGTCGCTTGGAAGGCGAAAAAGAGAAGCGTGAACATGAAGAAAAGGAACGAGTTAGACAGGCTCAGTTAGAGCAAGCTAAAGTTGAAGCGGAATTAAAACGTTTGGATAGCGAAGACGAAAAGCGTGAACACGAGGAAAAGGAACGAATTAGACAGGCTCAGTTAGAGCAAGCTAAACTTGAAGTAGAATTAAAGCGTTTGGATAGCGAAGACGAAAGAGAGAAGCGTGAACATGAGGAAAAGGAACGAGTTAGACAGGCTCAGTTAGAGCAAGCTAAAGTTGAAGCGGAATTAAAACGTTTGGATAGCGAAGACGAAAAGCGTGAACACGAGGAAAAGGAACGAATTAGACAGGCTCAGTTAGAGCAAGCTAAACTTGAAGTAGAATTAAAGCGTTTGGATAGCGAAGACGAAAGAGAGAAGCGTGAACATGAGGAAAAGGAACGAGTTAGACAGGCTCAGTTAGAACAAGCTAAAGTTGAAGCGGAATTAAAACGTTTGGATAGCGAAGACGAAAAGCGTGAACACGAGGAAAAGGAACGAATTAGACAGGCTCAGTTAGAGCAAGCTAAACTTGAAGTAGAATTAAAGCGTTTGGATAGCGAAGACGAAAAGCGTGAACATGAGGAAAAGGAACGAGTTAGACAGGCTCAGTTAGAACAAGCTAAACTTGAAGTAGAATTAAAACGTTTGGCTAGCGAAGACGAAAAGCGTGAACGTGAGGAAAATGACCGAGTTAGACAGGCTCAGTTAGAGCAAGTTAAAATTGATATAGAATTAAAACATTTGGAGAATCAAAAAGAAAATCGTGAACACGAAGAAAGGGAAAAAGACAGAAATCGGCAACATGAATTGAGTTTAGCTGAGAAACAAAAACAAATGAGAATTACTGAAATTGCAGCAGAAGAACGTATGCAAGCTGAGCGAATAAACAGTGAAGAGTTGAGGGCCCAGTTGGCAAGAGATGAAGAGAAACTAAAACTCGAAAACAAACGCATGGATATCCTGGAGAAAAACCTCAGGGACGCGCACGCGCGCTGTGCAGAACTCATCGGTAACGAAGGAGAAAACCGATTTAAAGTTTCTTTTTCCGGATTTAATATCAAACTTCCCTCTTTATTTTCTAACGATAAGGAAATTCTGGCTAACTGTCAGAGACTGATAGATAATGCAGTCAGACTAAGTGGTGGATTGCCGTCAATTGGATTTGATGAAGAGGATAAAAAAGTTCATCGAATTGGATGATAATATTCAGCGCTCGTTTTTGTAGTTGCACATTATTCTGAAACAATTTGCACTTTTCTCGAACAATTATAGACCACTTTTTTATACGAGTTGCTCGTGTGTTGTATATGTGAGGCGATATTTGCAACAAATCTCTCACATATTTGTCTAATACATAATCAGCAGGTCATAAAAGGGAACGGTTACTCGATAAATAATGGATAAGCGTGAAATTAAATACGAAGCTTAAGCTGGGATAACAATCAAGAGTTGACAAGTCAAACACCTGCAAACAGCATATTGAAATTGTACAAGCCGTCTTTCCTACTACTTTCTCCTCAGTGATCATTTTGTACTTGTTTCTACTCTGGTCACAGTGGTCCTATGTCCACCAGATTTTGTAGGTACTCGATGAGAAGATATGCATCATTTTGTCCTTATTTGTGTCTTTGACATTTTCCTGCATTCTTTCAGGTAGATTGCATGTATACCTGGCAAAATTAATTTCATAGAAGCGTCTGATGTATCCATATGTAAAGATGCTAAAAACACGTTTGGTGATGAAGACAACAATGCAATCAAACATTAACATTATTAAAAAAGTGGCCGCGGTGCCGGTGCAAAAACGGATACGGCCATGGACCACAATTACATTTCCTGGTAGAACATAAACACGCAAGGAGTAAAAACAAAAGCAGTGCCGCGGTAAATGTATTATTATTTAACACATGTGCAGTCAATAAATAAAAGTCATTGTTGTAAAATATTCACAACAGGCTGAATTGTCCTAGGAAAGAATATTGCTGTGAAATATTTATTGGTTTATGTGTAACATTTTTAAAAAATCAGCAAAATATAGGTGGAAATCGGCCAAAACTTGGGAATCGCACGGTTGCTATTTTCCAATCAGCATAGCAAAAAATCGAATCGAAAGACTCCCATTTTTCTGGCTATTTCTGTTCTTCTAAAGGTCCAGTACATCTGATTTTGTGGTTGTTTTAGATCGTGCAATGTTGTGGAGAGTGCCAGATTTCAAAATGTTATACAGAAAGTGTATGTAAAATTAATTGTGGTCCATGGGAATACGCTAACAACTATGCTACTATCAATCAAAGTACTGAATCTAAGTAAACTTCAACAACTAACTAAACCATGAGTACTGTCACAGACTACTGAGAACTACAAACAACCTGTGTGTGGGCGCATTTAGACGAAATTATATAGAGATATCAAAAATACAATTACAGATAAAAAATTAATCATTGATATCAAAATATTTGTTGTCTGAGATCAAAAATTAATTCTTGATATAAAAAAATCAATTTTTGAGATCAAAAATTAATTCTTGATATCAATAATTCCCTAATAAATAATTCCTCTTGCTTTCAAATTGTAAAAACATTAAAAGGTGGCCTTAGATAGTTGTAGTCTCATAATGTTAAATTTGTGTGATAGCTCTTGTCTAATTTTACGATTTTTTAATCCAAGTTGTTTTAAGTATAAAAAATGTTGCTTTGTAAAACTTACTGAATAGCTTGTCTGTAAGGTTGCCGTGTAGGAAAGAAAATTGTAAATGAAATTAAAGTTTGTTGTGGCAGTAGAATTAATTATCTTTCTGTACGCTCTTTTTTGAAGGCCAGCTCGACAATATAAGTTTGCCGAAAAGTGTGTCGATGATACACACAAGAATATTTATGCAGACCTTCAATAGTATAGCTTTTTGATACTACTTGTGAAGAACAGACGCAAAATGTCGGCATCACTATTTATACTCCGAGCGTTTTGTGTGTGTGTTCATTTCATATTTCTACTTTGTGTTTCTGAGAGTAATAGTTCCTGCCCTCATAATGAGTGCGCGTCAAGATGATAATAGTCCTGATTTTGAAATCCTTAATAATTTTTTATATATGCGTGCGTTGTGAACCGGTTTCGTCGGATTTTTATTAAATCAGCTTTGATTTTCATGGTGATGCCCTCCCTCCCCACACCAATGTGTCGGAATTTGCTAAGGGAACAATAAATTGGTTTCGTTTTCAATGTAATCTTCATGTATGACGAGAGTGAGATATACGTTTACTATATTGTGTGTTAAGTGTCTAGACTGTTTGCCACAGCCACTCTAGAGTAGCCTTAGTATCAAGTACTTTTTATCAATGACGCTTGTCGGTCTGTTAAGTGCCCTGACTCGCCTTTATTAGTTATATAAGAGTACTTCAAAATACTGTCCTACTTGTATTTATATCTGTTTATACTCGTTAAATATGTTATTCAGCTACACATAAGCTATAAAATGGAAAGTAATACAAAAAAATTTTTATTCGTTTCTTTATTGGTGGCTTGCTTTGCCATATTTATGGGATGCACTCATTTCAAAAACGAGAATTTATCTCTAAAAATAAAAGAGAAAGAGAAAGAAATTGAGTTTTATCAAGTGAATTTAGAATTAGAGCATTTGCGAAATGAGGAACGAGACAGAGAAAGAAATTCAAATTTAGAACTTGAGAGAATCCAAACTGAAAATAAACGCCTTGATAATGAAAGACAACAGCGTGAATTTGAGGAACAAGAAAGAGAGAGACAGGCTCAGTTAGAGACTATTATGCTCCAGGTCGAGCTCAGGCGTTTGGAAGATGAAAGAGAGAAGCGTGAACATGAGGAAAAGGAACGAGTTAGACAGGTTCAGTTAGAGCAAGCTAAACTTGATGTGGCATTAAAGCGTTTGGATAGCGAAGACGAAAAGCGTGAACATGAGGAAAATGAACGAGTTAGACAGGCTCAGTTAGAGCAAGCTAAACTTGAAGTAGAATTAAAACGTTTGGCTAGCGAAGACGAAAAGCGTGAACATGAGGAAAATGAACGAGTTAGACAGGCTCAGTTAGAGCAAGCTAAACTTGATGTGGAATTGTAGCGTTTGGAGAGTCAAAAAGAGAAGCGTGAACACAAGGAAAGGGAGACAGACAAAATTCTGCAACATGAATTGAGCTTAGCTGAGAAAAAGCAGCAAATCAGAATTACTGAAATTGAAGCAGAAAAACGTATGCAAGCCGAACGAGTACAGAGTGAAAAGTTGAGGGCCCAGATGAAGAGATGAAGAGAAACTAAAACTCGAAAACAAACGCATGGATATCCTGGAGAAAAACCTCAGGGACGCGCATGCGCGCTGTGCAGAACTCATCGGTAACGAAGGAGAAAACCGATTTAAAGTTTCCTTTTCTGGATTTAACATCAAACTTCCCTCTTTATTTTCTAACGATAAGGAAATTCTGGCTAACTGTCAGAGACTGATAGATAACGCAGTCAGACTAAGTGGTGGATTGCCGTCAATTGGATTTGATGAGGAGGATAAAAATGTTCATCGAATTGGATGATAATATTCAGCGCTGGTTTGTGTAGTTGCACATTATTGTAAAATAATTTGCACTTTTCTGGAACAATTTTCAACCACTTTTTTCCTATGTTGTGTGATATTTGCAAAAAAGTTTGTTACATACGTTACAAACGTAATCAACAGGTCATGAAAAGAAACGTTTACTTGATAAGTAGTGGATTAGCATGGAAGAAAATAGCTTGGGCTTATAGTGGGATAAACATGATAACTAACAATTGAAAAGTTAAAGACTTGCAAATAATATATTCAAATTGAACAGGCCGTCTTTTGAACCACTTTTTATTCAGTAGTAATTTTGTACTTGTTTCCTCTGGCCATATTGTCCCTATGACCTATGACCACCAGATTTAACATGTATGTAGTACTTGATGTAAAAATGTGCATATTTTTGTCCTTGTTTTTGCCTTTTTACATTCTTCCTCGTTCTTTCAGGTAGATTGCATGTATACCTTGCAAAAGTAATTTAATAGAAGCGTCTGATGGATTCGGAAATAAAGATGCTAATGCACATATGATAACGACAGCAATGCAATCACAGTATAACATTATTCAATAGTCGACAAAATACCCTAAAAAGAATAGCTACCCACTAAAATGCCCTATGTGCCCGATGCATGCCTGATATCCTAAAAGCAAGAGCTACTTACTAAAATGCCCGACTTGCCCGACGCATGCAAGATATCCTAAAAAGAATAGCTACCCACTAAAATGGCCGACGTGCTCAATGCATGCATGAAAAAGGAAGCACTAAAAGCTATGCTGGTAGCAATGAAACTACTGAGTCTAAGTCAACTTCAGCAGATAACTAAACAATGAGTAAATTCATAGAGTACTGAGGGTTACAAACAACCAGTTTGAGGGTGCATTTAAAAGATTTAACCATGAAATTGTAATGGTAATCACATGGTAAACACATACATGAGAGCTAACGATTTTATTTGATACTGATAATAATAATAACAATAATAATAATAATAATGATAATAATAATTCTTGCTTCCAGTTTATAAAAGCATTAGTCTTTCTGAAGACCAGTTCAACCATATAAGCTTGCTGCAAAGTGTGTCTATGAACACACAAGTTAAAATGGAAAATTGATGCAAACCTTCAATAGTATAGCCCGTATATATGCACCAATTTTAAATTTGTCGCAGTGTTTTTATGAACTAAAATTCATGAACGCAAATAAACTACCGCTACACTGTGTATGCAGGCTTTACATTCATGAAACTTGAAAAAGGTCACTTTGAGCTTAAAATATCCTTTTCAGAAGAATTTATCTGTCTCATGATTATGGCAAATGAGAACAAAGAAGCGTGAAATTCATTTGACAAAATGAAATGTGTGATCAACAATCATCTGGGTATTTTTTACACTTGTGTAATGAAGCAGCCTCGTTGTAATATCTGAGAAAAGCTGAGACGTGTGATGTGTGTGAAACAAATAACGATCAATAATTTCACTGTAGACCAGCCTCGGTGGCCTGATGGTTAGAGTGCCCGCCTCGAGATTGGAAGGTCGTGGGTTCAAACCACGGTCTAGTCATACCTAAGACTTTAAAACTGGTATTCCTTCTTGCTACCATGTGAGGCACTCCACATTTAAGGGTAGAAAGAGGGCTGGAATGTCCCATTTCAGTATAATGTGACAAGGCGATCCAGATCTGACCATAGATGTTGAAAGGGATCTAAAGTACAATACAATACAATTTCACTGTATTGGCCAAACATGCGGTGTCAAATTGGCGCTATAGTTGCCAGAATGACATTAAGCACTAAGTAAAATGATATTTAGATTATGAAAAAAACAATGCTCATCATTTGAAAAGTTTGAATAGTTGTTTGACACTTTGACTCCAGTCTTGGTGTTAAGATCCCCAAAATTAATTATAACAAATTATTTAAAAAGGCTTTGTCCTCTGCCTAATATTTGTATTCGAATGGCTTTGATCTTTAGCTTAGGGCGACTAAGGTGTAACACATCATTCGACAATTATGCAAAGAAGATTTCGAGCCAATATCATCGAAAGTTACACACGGAAAATTTTATTTAGTTACATATTTAGCCCGGAGGTGGATGGCATTCACGTACCAACTGGACACCAAGTGCGTCTACTTTTTAAAATGACCAGTAAGCAAGGAGTGCGTCTGGTTCAAAATTAACCAGCTTCCTACCTCCATTTTTCTGTTTTTGACATGTATGCTAACAAATATCTTGCCTAGTTGCATCACCCCTGTGATAAAAGGAGATACAGTACTATCATTTACTGGTATAAACAGCAATAAATCATCTTTACGGGATTGCTGCTGAACTGTCAACGATCCTGTGCAACAGGAAGTGCACGAGTGTTGTCCGAGTAACGTCACGTTGTAAAGGGTCATAAAGTACTATTATCTGAGAGGCCATACTGTTTTATTTTTCTGGATGTTGTTTATCATGATTGTTATACTTTTCTCTAAACTATAGAGAACTACTTAAATTATACCTGGATCACACTTTTGTTAATCTTTCTACATTACAAGCTTCTAATTTTATGCAATTAGAAATTAGAATTAGAATAGAAAAGTTTCTAAAAAGTAAAACTACACCTGCCATGCCACCCTTTTCATCAAGCGACTGAATAAGTACTCATTACTGGAATGGTGCTTTCTTCCTAAGCATAAGAATCAGCAGTATTAGCAAGTATCCATAACAGATGTGAATCAGCTTAAACCTCTCAGGCATAGGAATAAATAAAAAATTAGAAATTTATAAACTTCTTAACTTAACTTTATAAATTTTATAACTATATGTTGATATGCTTTTCTTCTAATAATTCGGGGGTTTTACTGCGTTTATCTCTACAACATTATTTTTTGAAGCATGTGACACTTGGAGATGATGCTTGGAGTTGACATGCTCCCTCCCATCCCTCCTTTGATCAAAACCTGTATCCACCACCTTGACTTTTAGTCCAAATTAGTCGTAGGGTTGGAGTCGGAGACAGGGATGAAGAGAAATGCTGCTTGACTTATGTAAGTCACCCACAAACTGTTATCTTTAGTGATCAGGTTAGTGCTACTGTATTAAAAATGATTACATTGTAATCACTACTGACACAAATACAAAAAAAAATTAGAGAAAGAAGAGAAGAGCATTACTAAATATCAAACACTTAAGTAGTCGCATATTTTTGTGGGGATAAAATTGTGATATGGCTTATCCCGTTATTAAAGCATTGATAATGGATACGGCCTTTGGGTCATTGGTTATAATTAGTGTCATTTTTTCAGGCATTTTTTGTCTTTGTGTTTGAAATAATGGAATAGTGTGTGTGAGTTATTTTTGAATCGATCAATATTATGTCAATAAAATATGCATAATGTAAGTATGTAATATATTATCTGAATATATTTTATGTGGGACTCTTAATAGTCATTTCAAGTATTTCAAGTATATATGTTGAGACATATATTTTATATTTATATGTATCATATATTTTAAGACAGGTATCTGTTTTGAAACAAACATTTATTTTGAGAAAGGCATCTTTTCAGACATACATCTATTTTGCTCAGGCATCTTTTTTAAGATAGGCATCTGCTTTGAGACAAGCATCTATTTTGAGACAGATATTCTTTTTTGTGACAATCATCTTTTTAGAGACAGACACAATTTTTTAGAGAGACATCTTTTTGAGGCAGGAATCTTTCTGAAATTGGCATCTATTTTGAGATATGCATCTTTTTTGAGAGGATATTTATTTTGAGATATGTATCTTTTTGATACAGGCATCTATTTTGAGATAGGTATCTTTTTATAAACAGATTTATTTTGAGAAAGCATTTATTTGTAGTATATATTTTTGGGACATGCATTTTTAGACAAGCATAGTTTTTCTTGAAGGACATTTGACATGTAACTGAAAATTGATCTGCATTTTTCATTCCTTAGAAGTAAAATATGTAATTTAATTAAAAGTTACATATTCCTTAGAAGTAAAATATGTAATTTAATTAAAAGTTACATATTCTTGGTGTCAGGAATTGTAAGAGTACACCTTGTTAGATTTTTATGACCTTTGAGCAATCTTGGTGGCATTTTACGCGTGAGTTGACGTTTAATTATGTTTGTGTAACCTGCTCCCTCCCCTCATCGCAGTCATCTTTAGTCCCCCGGTCATTGATGAAATTGGTAAATTTTCAATTTGTTGAGAAAACATTACAATGTTTCTTTACTGGCAGCCATGAACATAATCTAATGCTATTTTCTTAGAAAAGTTTTAGTATCTTCAGTGATGAATTGTTTTACTGTAAACATTTGAGAAAATTGACAAAGACAATAAATTTGAGATGATCGTCTAATTATCTGCCTCAGTTGAAATTGATTGAGTGATTGATTGACTGATTGGCTGATATTATAAATGCAAACCAATAGACACTATATAGTAAGTACGACATTATGCCACGCTTCAGTCTTGTAAACAAGTAAGCAGTACAAAATGGGTAGTATTAGTCGACATTTACATCAGTTTGTTTCCATAGCGGCCCAGAACCAGCATACAATCCACAATGTATACATGTAGAATTGAAATACCACTACGCGGCTTACTAAAGTCAGGACATTTGTAGTATAAATATTGACAGGATTTTTGACTGAAACTTATACCAAGGATATATCTTTTTCTAGCCAACTTTGAATACTGATTTAGTTTCTAAAGCTTTAACACTGTCCAGTAGGGACATTTTCCTTTCGGATAAGTTGCGGTCAACTGCTGAAAAAAAGTATTTTACATGGGCAATTTCTTTACAGTATAATTTCTATTAATACAGTACGTTATTGGCAACAACGCTAAATTATCCGCGTACAAAAGAAAATCAAGGTCGACGCCTTTTAACATATCATTCATATGGTGGACTAAGATCGGTCACTCGGGAGCATCTCCTTGAGATAATATTCTCTTAATTTGGTAGAGACGGTGATAAGCCCCTTCATGTTTTGTTGCATATGAATAATATCGGTTTCGCTTTCCAGTCTTGCAATGAATTAGTGGTATAGTTTTGGTTTCTTTACGACAGTAATGTAAATTCTTGCTACGCTTGTACTCATAAATATATAATTTGATAAAATTTGTTTCAGTAAATTCAACATTAAGGTGTGTGGAATTAGCATGGCTCTCCGGGTTTGGCTATAAAAAAAGTGTCTTTGCCACTCTGTGTGTAGGAAGATTTTATTCCTAAGCGGGATAGAACACAAAGCACCGACAACACTTTCTCCTTTTTCAGCTTTCAACAAGTGTCTCTGTGGTTTTTACCGTTAACTATCGCCTGCCTTTCGAGAATAGTAAGCGTATGTAGTCTCTTGCGGTTACTTGCAAATTCTTATAGCATAACTTTTTGAGAGACTTCTCGTGTTAACATCTAAACAGCAGATGTTCCTAGTGTGGCATCACACCCTTGCTGCTGAAATCTTAAGCCCGTTTGACTTTGCCTTGGCTACCTAGTCCACGGTCACATTCCTGAGAAGTTTCTTCTTTGATCAGCTCCTTACAAAGGAGGGGATGTTTTATCTATATGCGCTATCTTTAGTGGACAAATTAATAAATATTACTGGCTAGTAATATGATAGCGTATAACACGCTAACGGGGAGTGCACTGATGTCACAGCCTCCATGGACAGAAAAGCGACAGTTACACAACAAACAGGTCAAAGAAAAGTCAAGTATTGAAGATACTACAGGTACATGATAGGTAGCGATTCCGAAAAATGATTCTATGCCGCATCCATTCCACAGTGGTGATGAAAGAAAGTGCATAAGTAGGTATAAAGGCACGGAAAGGGAGAGTGCTTCAGCAGTAAATATGTCTCTCGAAGATTAAATGGATGAGAAGATTAAATGGATGCCCTGTAGCAAGGCCACAGAAAACTCAAATTGAGTAGTCCGTCCGTGTGGCGCACGCCCAAGCACTATTCACACACCCTTCTACACTGGCCAGTCCATTTATCACTTCGTATGTGTATAGGTCTTTCTTAACACCTATCCTGCTTGAAAACGCACTAAAACAGCAGTCGAAAGTGTTCGCAGAGCAGTTCCCCTTGCTTTCGTCACGAACACGCACACACCGTCACCAGCGCAACTGCACATGGGCTGGTCGATGAAGTTACCCGAAAAAGCACAGCATCTGGAATGCCATCCACGGAAAGGTGGGACAGCTCCAAGAGTCATCAGAAGCAAAAATGGAGGCGGAGGCATTACATATCGCTGAGTATACACCGCGGCAATCGAAAATGAATCGCGCATAACCGAGCTCGAAGAGTTGAGTTAACATGATTGAGTGCAAATCAGACCACCACAGTTTTGATCGATAAGCAGGGAATTGAGGTTCGCTTCAGTCGTCTTAGTCACCGAATATAATAGATAATTATATAACCTAACACTGAATTTAATATTAACGCTTATTGAGTCTTTCGGACATCCACTGAAAAATTATCCTTTAATTGTCTCGTAAACTTGCAGGTTTTACTTCATTTGCCCCCCCCCCCGCGCCCCAGCCAAAGCATTCTCTTTTAAATAGGTTTATGATGTATCACATAGAAGGTTATGCCTCCTTTCTATACCTGTCAGTAAATATATTATATTACAGAGATATCTAGCAGGCAAATATAAATGCGCATGTCGATACACATGACAGGACGGTGATCCGTGTAAATAAATATAGCAACACACATACAGCACGTTGTTTATATTATGCTTACCTTGCGATCAGGAGAAGTAATGAACCATTTAAAACATAATAATAAGGAAGACTTTTGACTTTTGCAAGACTTTCTAGATAAAAGAGTATAATAACGAGAGGTTATTAAATTGGTATACGTATAACATTCAAACAGCTATATTTTTATTTTTGTTAAGGCAAAATTATTATGTATCTTGCTCCTTATTAAAGAAATTAAAATGGATAAGGCTTTTGTAGTGTTAGCTTTAATCAGTTCTATTTTGTTTTTTATATCAGGTAAGTGTACAATAATTGAAACGATGGAATAGTATTTTTCATTAATACTGATCACTTTTATGTATGCAGTATATGTATGCGATATTTTACCTGAAGACAATTCCGATTAGTGACTCCGATCACTACTTGCTTCTTTATGAGAGACATCTGCTCTGCGAGAAATGTTTTTCATGATTTAAAATTTTAAAATATTGATTGGAGCTCGGTAAAACTATATGATTGGAAACTAGTGTGCATATATACTTAAGGACAGAAAAACACAACACTGAAAAAGAAAAATCATATAGCAATATGTACTGTACCTATTTTTTTTTTAATTAACAGTGCAGTAAGTCCTTCTCTGAGATTTTTTTCTTGAACACTGGTTGTAACTGCGGTCTTAGTCATTTAAAAAAATTCGCCAAACAAATGAAATGCTTAATAACGCGTGTGGACACCTCGTACGTTTATAAGGGCATTTACCAGCCTGGACATCGACGTGATGATACGTGTTGATACGCCATTGTGGTATCCGATTCCATTCCTCGATCAAGTGCTGCCCACATTTGGGGTTGAAGCATACGCGCGCGAATTCTTCAGTCAAGGATATCCCACAAGTGTTCGATGGGATTCATGTCGGACGAGTAAGGCGACCAATGTAGAATGTTAATGTTGTTGGCGCGTAACCTATCCTATCAAATATCGGCTACGCGCTACGTGCGGACGAGCATAACCATGCATGAATTTTTCGCGTGGATTTTGGTTAAAATAAGGCACAACTTCACCTTCTAACACGGGTATCGCTGAGGTATCGTGCTTAGGTATCGCTGAGTCGTAAGGGTGTCGTCAATGATTAGGAGCCGCGATTTCCATCCGAACTTTATCGCTCCCCACACCATGGTACTGCCACCTCTAAATCTTTCGATCTAGGGAACACATGCATGATGATATCGTTCCCCTACTCGTCGGTATACGCGTTGCCCTGCATCATTTCGGAATAACAGGAAACTTGACTCATAGCTAAACACAACGCAGTTCCAGTTGTGACGTTGCCAAAGTCTGCCTGAGTGGTTTTGTGCCCACTGACGCCTTACACGCTGTCTACGGTTATCCAACACAGGTCCAACATAGGCACGGCATGGCCGAATGTTGCGCTCAAGAAGACGTCGCAACACGATCTTTGAGCTGATTAGCGGGTTTTGTTTACTCGACGTAACAGCCGCTGTATCCACAGCACTTTGAAATCTATTACGGAGGTGTAGTAGTTTACGATCCTGATGAGGGTCGTTACTCGCAGCTGGTCTGGTCTGGGCGATCGCGCGTCGATCCGGTTTCTGTATGGCCACCACCGTACGCGGAGCACCACCCATCAACACCCCTATAGCCTGTAGCCTCTCGTTTTCTGAAAGTCGCGGCATCGTATCTTCCACGTTGAATAGGACGTTTTCAACGGCTTAGATTGTTTCTTTTACTATAGCACACAGGAGTATTGTTTTTAAAAGCAATAGTTCCCGCCAGTCAGGTTCACAGAGCCTCAGATTACATAGACCACAATTAACTCAGAATTTATACATTGATACCTTCAGACAGAAAGGTGTAGCCGAGCACTGAAGCGTGACCTTAATTAATTAACTGCCTTTTTGGAATTATAACTTAACAAATTATGAAAATAAAAACACATTTTGCGTTTTGCCCTTTTAAAGTCCCTAAGTGTATAAGTCTCTGAAAATATGTAATTTAACTAAAATCATATGCTGTATGGTCATGAATACATGCTGTTGCAATTGTGACAGCTCTTAGTTCTTGTGTTAAATAAGGACTTATTAGTATCTGCTTTGGCATGTAATTTTTACGCAATTTTTAGATATATTGTGGCGTATATTGACTTATTATTACTTAAATCCAGCTATCTTCCATTCAAAATTTATGCAGCTGCACAATATGCCTTTTAATTTATGCTCCTGCACAATATGCCTTGTTAATATTATTATCAATTAATTGCCAACCATTAGATTGTAACTAATTGTTTTGTTCACAGCTGATGGTCTGGTAAACTACGCTCAGAAGTCCTCAGGCACAACATGTCACTGCTCTCATACTCAAAACGAAGGCTGTGCTGGTTTAGCTGATGGCTATGCATACCTCAGTGGAAGCCAGTTCAAGTACTCTAGCTGGGGCACGGTACCTGACACAACCATTTGGTGTGACTTCCCTGAGACGAGAGCCATTCGGTTCTTAAGATTTATGGAGGATATCAATGCTGCTGCGAAGCGCATAAAAACCATCAGCATCAGCTATTCAACTTCAGACCTGCCGTTAGAAGTAAGTACGCCAAGTGCAATCTTGGTGCTTAATTTGTGTGAGGATGCTACGAAATTATTTGCATTCAACTGGAAGAACGGGATTTGGGGAGGGGATTATTTATAATTAAAACATATAAGCATATGTCTAAATATCAATTGTTAACAATGGTTACCAAATATTAACGAAATATTTAATTATTCTTCTTAAAAGCAAAAATGTACGCGATGATAGTGTGTTACTGTACTCCTTCTTCCGCTTCAGCAAAAAATATATAGGATGTAGCAAGTAAATATAGCACCAATAAAATAAAGTTTAGTGCAGATATTTTTGGCTAAACCATCTAAGATTTTATTGGTCTCTTTAGCAATGAAACTAGAACTTATTCTAAGATAAATTTTAGGTTAACTTTCCTCTTCTGGATGAAGACGGGTGGTTTTGGAGAGAAGTGGAGCTCCAACCAGTCCCCTCCACATTCTTAGAAATACGTTTTCTGAAAATGCACACATACGATGGTAGAAATCAGCATTCTCCTGCAATGAATGAACTAGAGATGTACGAAGGTATAATTAAGCATTTTCTACATGTAAAATTTAACTGAATATTATTTCTTTACCTATATATAACTTAAAGCTGACACTATTTCCAATACAAATTAAAAAAAAACTTGAAGAATATGTAGTAAAATAAATATTTTCAAGCCGTTTCACTAATTAGTATCAATAACTTGATACATTAGTTGAGTTTCTTTGATTGATTACTTTAATAAAAGCATTTGCCAAAATTGCTGTCGGTCCGAAATTAATCAGTGATGCTTTCTGTTAATCTTAGCAAAAAATGAAATAAAAATGGGTTACTTGTTATGAATGAGAAATGAGTGTGTGTTTTTAATATTTTAGAAAATCCAGGCTTTACTGAAGAATGGATGTTTTGTGGTTCGGATTCTCTTTCGGATATATCTCGGTGCAATGGATGTCCCACTCAAGCAGGCTGTACGTGTCCAGCAGATAAATGTCCGACTCAGTCCAGCTGCACATGTCCAACAGACGGAAATCACGTGTCGAGACCAAACGCAGAGTCACAAGATGATACTGCAGGTAATTCAACTTGAACCTCTCTATCACAACCGGAATACTGAATCTGCTCTTCTGGTATCGGTAATATCAAATTACCTGTTGTAAGCCAAGAGTTCTCCCTTTCTTTACCTCTCAATTGTAAAATATGTATACAGCATGTGTATATGACATCTTATCTGTGATAATTGTTTTAAAAGTTTTAAAATATTGATTTGAAGTTGGCATAACTATATAATTGAAAACACGGGTGCATACATAATTCCCTGAAAGCATATAATTTAATTAAACTTATGCCCAGTAAGATTACAAATATAAGCTGTTACAATTCTAACAGTTCTTTGAAATTTATTAAAAAAGGACTTACTAGTATCTGCTTTTGCGAACATATCAGAGAATCGTCTCCATCAGTGGATAGTGTAGAATGATATAGAAATCTCACGCTACCATGTAACAACATGTCTTGCAAGGGGAGAGAAACATAACACACGAAGGTAGCAAATGTACTGAGATGTACATGTAGGCTTTCTGTGGCGCGAACCAGTGGGTGATATTCTTGCAATTTTGTGGCCAATTTGCAAAGTTCTACATGTAGTCTTTTTACTTGAATTTAGCAATCTTCCTTTCAAAATTTATACACTTATACAATGTGCCGACTTTTAATTTGCTCTCAGACATTAGATTGCAACTAGTTGTTCTGCTCATAGCTGAAGGTGCTGTGAACTACGCTCAGAAGTCCTCAGGTACAACATGTCACTGCTCTCATACTCAAAACGAAGGCTGTGCTGGTTTAGCTGATGGCTATGCATACCTCAGTGGAAGCCAGTTCAAGTACTCTAGCTGGGGCACGGTACCTGACACAACCATTCGGTGTGACTTCCATGAGACGAGAGCCATTCGGTTCTTAAGATTTATGGAGGATATCAATGCTGCTGCGAAGCGCATAAAAACCATCAGCATCAGCTATTCAACTTCAGACCTGCCGTTAGAAGTGAGTAAACCAAGTGCAGTCTCAGTGCTTAATTTGTGTGAGGATGCTACGAAATTATTTGTATTCAACTCGAATAACGGGATTTGGGGAGGGGTTTACTTGCAATTAAAATATATAAGCATATGTCTACATATCAATTTTTAAAAATGGTTACGAAATATTAACGAAATATTTAATTCTTCTTAAAAGCAAAAATGTATGCCATGAGAGTATGTTACTGCACTCCTACTTCCGCTAAGGCAAATGCTGTAGAATGTAGCAATTAAATATAGCACCAATAAAATAAAGTTAAGTGCTGATATTTTTGGTTAAACCATATAAGATTTTATTGGTCTCTTTGACAATGAAACTAGAACTGGATCTAAGATTAATTTTAGGTTAACTTTCCTCTTCTGGATGAAGACGGGTGGTTTTGGAGAGAAGTGGAGCTCCAACCAGTCACCTCCACATTCTTAGAAATACGTTTTCTGAAAATGCACACATACGATGGTAGAAATCAGCATTCTCCTGCAATGAATGAATTAGAGATGTACGAAGGTATAATTAAGCATTTTCTACATGTAAAATTAAAATTGAATGTTATTTATTCACCTATACATAACTTAAAGCTAATGCCTTTTCTAATAGAAATTCAAAGAACTCGATGAAAATATAGCAAAATATAATTTTCAAACCGTTTTACTCATTAGTTTCAATAACTTGATAGAATAGTTTTGGTTTCTTTGATTGATTAGTTTAATAAAAGCACCTGCCAAAATTGCTGTCGGTTCGAAATTAATCAGTGACGCTTTTTGCTTATCTCTGCAAAACTGACATAAAAATGGGTTACTTGTTATGAATGAGAAATGAGTGTGTGTTTTTAATATTTTAGAAAATCCAGGCTTTACTGAAGAATGGCTGTTTTGTGGTTCGGATTCACTTTCGGATATATCTCGGTGCAATGGATGTTCCACTCTTTCAGGCTGCACATGTCCAACAGATAAATGTCCGACTCAGTCAAGCTGCTCATGCCCAACAGAGTCAAAAGATGATACTGAAGGTAATTCATCATGAACCTGTCTAACGCAACCGGAATACTGAACCTGTTTACTAGTATCTAGGCAAATCCAGCTAAAAGACTACTGAATTTTAAATCAGTACATCAAATGACATTTTTTTACTTTAATGTCAATTACCCGTTGTAAGCCAAGAGTTCAGTATGTTTTACCCCCTCAATTTATGACTGTTTGCCATATTTGTGAGATTTAGCAGTAGCACTTTTTATGGACAAGCTTCTTTATTCATCGTGCCTATTTCGTAGGTGGGTCTGAAGAATCCGGAAATAAAGATGCTCAAACACGATGTGATGATGAAGACAACAACGCAATCACAGAGCAACCCTTTTTCATCATGTTTATTGTCTCTACCATTCTCTTTCTTGCGTGTTTCGTTGTTGTTTTAATATTATTGAAAAAGCAGCAAAATATGCTGAAAAGAATGGCTACCTATTGTAATGCACAACCTGTTCGAGGCATGCAGGAAAACAGGTACGCTAGCAGCTATGCGTCTATTTATTCAACTACTGACACCATGACAACCTCAACAGCTCACAATGATTATTTGACTCTCCCGGTCAATGCGAGGACGTCCCAGAGTACGGAGGGTTACCAAGAACCGATGTGTTTGCGCCTTTAGATATAGATCGATGTTGTTGTCGGGACAAACCTAAATACTAATAACTAAGTTGCAGTATATTTATATGTCACGATTTTTATTCCTCACACGTACTTGAGTGCTAACTAGCAATAATAGCAATAGAAATAATAATAATAACAATAATAATAATAATAATTACATTGGTGATTGGGTTGATGGTAGTGGTGGTGGTGGTGATGGTAATAGTGGTGGTGGCAGTGTTTGGGGTTGGTAGTAGTAGCGGTGGTGATGGTGGTAGTGGTAGTGGTGGTGGAGGTAGTGGTAGTAGTGGTGGTGGTGGTGGTGGTAGTGGAAGTGGTGAAGTGGTGGTGGTGTTGGTGGTTGTGGTGGTGGTGGTGGTTCTGGGGGTCAAACATATCGACTGCTTGAGTAAAAATCAAAGTCATAGTCGAAAAATGGCTGAAAGAACCCTATATGTCGAAAATCCTTGCTTCTGGTATAAGAACTTACATTATCTGCAATGACTCGTGTCATGATATGATACATTAACTCCCTATGTGTGTTTTGATCAAATGTTAAATAAATCATTGTTTGCATAGCGGCTGGTTTTAAGTTTTTTCCTGCTTTCAAACAAGATAATTTTGGGTTTTTTAAATGTTAGAATAGAGTTAACTCCATGCATTATCGCTGTACAAAAGAAGATCACGGCAGACGGTGTTTGACACACTCATTCACATACAAAACGAATGACAAGGGGCTATAAATTGGCCCTTGAAAAAAAAACAACACTTTATGCCACTTCGTGCTGATTGAACAAGAATCCCATTCCACAAGAAGCTGTTGTTGTCACTGAGATACGATTCAAAGCAGAATAAAATGCTTTTCTGTAAGCCAGTAACTTAAAGGTTTTTGAAGTAGTATTCCATGATCAAAAGTGCTAATGGCTTTCTGTAGATCAATAAGCACCATTCCTGTAAACAATCAGTACCATTGCTGTACAATCAGTATTATTCATGTAAGCAATCACTACTGTTCCTGTAAGCGATTAGAGCCATTAATGTAAACACTTAGTACGATTCCTGTAAACAATCACAAACATTCCTGTTAACACATAGCACCTTTCCTGCAAACAATCAGCACCATTCCTGTACATATTCAGCACCAATGCTCTAAACAATTAGAAGCATTCCTGTAAGCAAACCTACCTTTGTCTTATTAAAATCTGTGATGTCATTTAAGTGTTTAAGACATTTCAGCAAGAATGTGTGATCTAAAATCCAACAAGAGAGTAGAGTACATAAGTTACATAAGTGCCTAACTATAGCAATTTATTTGACCATAATCAACAGGTTTCTTTAATAGAACAGATAGTATAAACTAGTACAAACATTTTCATTTCCAGTGTCTTGATGGGATCTTACATGTATATTATGACCTCCTGTAGATTTACAAACATTTGATGATAATCTTCAAATGTTGTATGTAAATATAACCTGCAAATACGACCGATTTACATGAACTGGTTCCGGCTTGTGCCGCTTTCCTTACTGTCATATAATATTATGTATTTAGCTTCCTCATTCGTCCAAAAGAATGAATTAAATAGTGTCACAACCCTTTTATTCAAGAGCTCACATATGGCGGACCATCTGAAATCTAAATAACGGCGCACTGCATTATGACGTTAACGTATTGTTTATGTATAGGTTCGTGTTATGCAGACAGTAACAATATCAGTATCGTATTTAAGGTACGCCTTCTTGAAACCTGTTTTATTTATTTATTTATTTATTTTTTGTGGTACGTTGTGTGGTACGCATTTTGTCTAACGAGTCTTCAGTGAGAGAAATGGAAACCCATCGATTTCCTGGAATATTATACAATAAACAAAGTAGGCAAATAACGACATCTAAAGAAAACAAATAAATAGGTTAATAATAAATAATAATATATAAAAATAGTGTTAACAGAGCAAGACTTCGGCATGAAAGTCCTAGCGAGTCATAGGATGTGTCTTATGCATGTTCCGCTCATTGTGGTGTCATGCCTACTTTTTACGTCATAATCACTGCGTGATTGAAGTTTACACTCAATGTCACTGTGTTTATATCCTGTGCTCGCGTGCTCCTGCAATAGAAGGCAGCGTTTTACACTACAGTAAAATCTGTGCTAAGGACACTTGTTCTATTAAGGACAGAAACGCTCAGTCCCTCGCTGCCCTTGATAGACAGGTTTTACTGTACATTTCTGTCCTAATTTTCAGCGATCTATAAGTTCAAAATAATAGTGATGTGTGTCCCCGTAAAACAAATTTGGTTGAAATAACGTTTTAAAAAGTTTTTCTCGAACCTTTTGAAGTTGCAAAAAACGTTTTCTAAAGGTTGTATATGAAATGCTGAAAAACGTTTTTTGCAACGTTCTAAAAACGTTTTTTATAAACCTTAAGAAAACCTTTCATCGTGAAACGTGCGTAAAACAAATGATCTAAAAAATATCCTTCAACATTCTTCAAAGTAGCATTCACTCTGGGAGGCTGCATCTTGCTCCATCATCACATCATATTTCATTTTTAAGAACTACCATTAATTTTTTTACAATTAACATTTCACGAAACATTCACACCTGGCTGGGTTTGAACCGGGAACCTCTGGCATCCAAAGCGACGAACTTACCTCTACACCACGGCGCAACCATTGAAATGTGTGTCTAAGACAATTCCTCTGAACCAACTCCCACCACCCCTACTATTCCCACTTCAAATCCCCCTCCCCCGAATAATTCCCCCGTACGGAAATTCCCCCAAGGTCTACACCCTCTCTTTTTATGGGCTTTTTTTTATCTGCACACTTAATGCTTAGTTATAGCTTACAGTAGATAGTTAAATATATGTGAACTGAATTTGACGTTTCGCATCAAAAATGTAATTCTTGTTATTGTGAATATATTATTCATATCTAAAATTACTTTACAAAGTATTAAAATGCCTATAACATTTCCTTGACGCTCCAATATATGACATTCTTAAAAATTGATATAATAACGTTCTTATACAAAACGTTTGTTTTTGGTTTGTTTTTGGTTCTTTAAAAATCAATTTCAATAATGTTCTAATACCATACGTTTGTTTTTGGTTTGTTTTTGGTTCTTTAAAAATCAGTTTCAATAATATTCTAATACCATACGTTTGTTTTTGGTTGGAAAAAGACGTTTTTATTTGGTTGGTAAATGGTTTTTACAACCAAATTAGGTTTGATTTTGGTTTGTAAAATAAAGTTTTCATTTGGTTGCTGAACGTTTTTACAACTAAACAAAAACGTTCTTATGTTAAGCAGGCGTTGTTTAAAAATGGCTTGCAAAGAGAGCCTTTGCAACGAATAAAATGAAAACAAAAGAAGTTGACATGAGTGGTCGAAAACAATACCAAATACGCAAATATTTGTTTTGATTATATACCTGTACGGATATTATATAGTAGTGTAGAAACAAGTGTTCTACTTCAATCAATCATCGTGACGTCATCAATCACTTGATCAATTAGCTCCGCCCATCAATTAAACCTGCCAATCACGTGATCAATTAAACCCCGCCCACTTTCTATCTATCAATCATCCTGACGTCATGAATCACGTGACCAATGAAAAGCAAATGAAATCAATGAATGCAATGAAGTCCCACGCACTTTCTGTCTATCACCAGTCAATCATCGTGACGTCAACCCCCTCATATCTATTTTTAGACTGGGGAAATATTACTTTTTTTAGTAATGTTTTTTTAAAAAAGTAGATAACTTTTGTTATGTTTTAGCGATTTCAATGAAAATTATACCGTTTGATCCAGTTTTATATCTAGTTTTGACATAAAGTCATAGCTTTTTGCATGTGTGGTTGTAAGCATAATTTTTACATCTCAAAATTTTAACTTTTAAAAAGTGAAAAGAGAAGATAACTTCTGTCATGTTCAACTGATTTGAATGAAAATTTTACCGTTTGATTCAGTTTTATATCTAGTTTTGATATAAAGTGGTCACAGACTATTGGCACATATGGATGTATGCATAATTTTTTTCACCTCAAAATTTTAACTTATAAAAAGTGAAAAATGTAGATAACTTCCGTCGTATTCAATCGATTTGAATGAAAATTTTACCGTTTGATTCAGTTTTATGTCTAGTTTTGACAAAAGGCGGTCATAGGTTATTTACCTATGTGGCTGTTAGCATAATTTTTATTTTATCTCAAATTTTTATTTTAGTAACTTTTTAAAAGTAGCTTTCCTTGTGTTGTACCGATTTGAATCAAAATTTCACCGATTGATCCAGGTTTATGTCTAGTTTTTACATAAAGTTGTCGCAGGCTATTTGCACAGCAGGCTATAAGCATGATTT
>CATKHT010000086.1:0-30529 GCA_949752745.1 Protula sp. h YS-2021 | reverse complement strand
ACCTTTTCCTGTGCTTTCAATGTCTGATGTCTGGATGAGGATTTGAGGAGTAGCTATGGATCAGGCAGATCATTGACTTAAATAAACCACCCCCACCAAAAACAAACAAATAAACAAAGAAATAAATAAATAAAACAAAAACAAAAAAGCAAAGAGCAATTTGTTTATTCTGAGCGGTCAACCATGAAGGTTATACGTAAGGATAAGGCAGGGAGGAGAGATGGGGGTTGGGAGAGAGGTAGGGGGTAGAGAGGGGGGTGGGGGAGAGGGTAGGGAATGAGGTTGAATTGGGGAGGGAGAGGGGAGGAAGGGAGGGAGGCAGAGAGAAGGCTTCTCTATTGCGTACAGGGTGATCGATAAAGGAGAAACGGGGGGGGGGGGGGTCGGGGGGTCGGTGGCTTGGGATTAGAAAATTTTTGCGTACGCACATTGGGAGTGGGCCCCTTACTCAAACGTACCCCCTGAATTCATGACCCACTTTTCGCTTCCAGCTATCGATCAAAAATCGAAACCCACGGACCGATGCCCGGTATTAACCCTGAGGTGGTAATTAAAAAAAAACAGATATTGGAATTAATTTGGCGATTCGGATGAAAGAAAAACAACACCCTCTACCCCCCATCCCCCGTCCCCCCCCCCCTCCCGACACACGTAACATTATTTATAGATTATTTATTAAATGTTGTGACGTAATTTATTCTCATGCAGAAAAAAAGAGAGAGAGAGAAAACTGTATTTTAGGAGACTGATAAAGATATGCCTTTTTTCTGTGCGAAGCAGTTAACCTCTTGGGTTGAGTGACGTCACTTTGCAGACCAATAAACGAAACATTTATCTTATTTTCTTTCTTTATTCCTATTAGGTGGGCACTGCATCAATCTTTGTAGTCGTTTTCATTGCTAACTGCCTTTTGTGTACCTCAGTGATATTTCCACTTGTGTTTCGATTCATTTCCTGTGTTTGAACTATTAAAAAAAAAGACCCTTTCTTTCTGCGACTTTAGTACCTGGTTTTCTGCAAAATGACTTTCGCAATAATGGCTCTAAAAATAAGCTACGTTTCTGACCCAATATTACATATACTCGCAACATTTTGGCACTTTTTTCACCGTATCTTTTTCGTTGTTTTCAGTGAAAAAATCGAATCAGATAGGTCCATGTACATTTGCTCCTTTCATTTTTTTTTGTTTTTGAGAGCGAAATAGAAAAATGAAAAAAAAAAACGAATCCATTGTCCAGTTTTTTATATTCTCTCGTAACATCGTAACATCATAATATCGTAGTATCATAATATCGTAACATCGTAACACCATAACACTGTAACATCGTATCGACGTAACACTGTAACATCGCAACATCTTGACATCGTAACACTGTGACATCGTAATATCGTAATATCTTAACATCGCAATATGCAGAATGAAAAACTGAACTCAGTTTTAATTTTTGTTTTCACATTAATTCGGCATGTCGACCACGGTTTCTAGAATACAAATAAATGGCGCATTAAAAGACAAAACAGCCATCTCAACATGTGACGTCACAGGGACGTCACAGCTTAGCCTTTTAATCTATAAATGTCATTGCTGTCCCGGACGGATACTTGCCAAACTAAGAAAGAAAATTGTTTCAATTTTCCAATGCATCATCAATTTGTACGTAGTGAGGTGGACTCGAAAGGTGCCAATTTTTCAGTGCTTCTATTTACAGTTATGGTTATCTATGTTTGCCGTCTGCGTGCTTGTCAGAAATGTCAGGAACGAATGCACCCTCTCTTCCGCCAGACCGTCCATTGGTGCAGTCATCCACCCACGGCCGTCAACCCTCATTCTGTCACACACCTAGGACCGTCAATGCTGATTCTGTCACCAACCCATGGCCGTCAACCATCAATATGTCACCTACCCACAGCCAGCAACCCATTCTGTCACCAACCCACGGCCGTCAACCCTCACTCTGTCACGAACCCACGGCCGTCAACCCTCACTCTGCCACTCACCCACGGCCGTCACCTCACTGTGTCACCCACCCACGGCCGTCAACCCTCACTCTGTCACACATCCACGGCTTTTCGGCAAACATGCACGGCCATGAGTTATCATACTAACTTATCAATACCCAATCATTCAGTGGTTGATTTGAGAGTGATTGGAAAGGTAGGGGGGGGGGGGGAGGGGAAGCGGAGGGTTGAATGAGTCACACAAGAGCTATTTCTCTGACTTACAGTTTTGTAGGAAGGGAAAAGCATTTCCTCCTCCGTCGCGTCCTCCTGCTCCTCCTGCTCCTGCTCCCCCGGAGACGCAATGCCCGCCTGCTCGTCTTCCTGCGTGGCAGAGACGGGCACCTGTTGAGCTACGGGCACCTGTTGGACCACGGGCATATGTTGAGCCACGGGCATAAGTTGAGCCACGGGCACCTGTTGAGCTACGGGCACCTGCTCCATGGCGGCCATGTTCTCCTCAGAAGGGACTAACACTTCCGGTTTGTCTGTAAATCGATATTCAAAAATGAACTTGAAGAGCACGTAAATTGATGCACGAAATAAATTTGTATTTTTTTTTTGTTTTGTTTTTGATCCATGAAAAATATTTTGATTTTAAAGTGTTGTATAGAAGTAGCATGTTTGTGTCTCGTCATTGAATTGCCTGCTACAGTTAGTACGAAATTAAACGTCCATCGTTCAAGACTGATAAAAATATAAAGAATAATTACGATTACACTGAACAGTAATTGTTATATAAGAGATTTGTATGACTAATACTTTGACTAGGACTAACAGACAGACAGCGCTGAGTCAGAGTTTAATTTTTTTTACTATTATTCGGTGACTGATTCCATCTACTGGCGTTCTTAAGTTATAAAAACTTGATGAACTTTGAACTTATAATCTTTTCAACTATTAATTGTCCTGTTGCGTCATTATTATTATTATTATTATTATTATTATTATTATTATTATTATTATTATTATTATTATTATTATTATTATTATTATTGTTATTGTTACTGTTATTATTACTATTATTATTATTGCATACAGGAAGAAATTAGTCAATTCAGTTTAATGTAAGATTATTTAATTTCATTATTGACTCACAACATCCATAAATAGTACATTTAACATTTAGTTATATATTAAGTTATATATAATGACATACATTTAAAATAGTTAAATGTCTCTGATTCATATGACTATTATTTTTTACATTATGTTCAGCCATAGACTATTAGTGTGCAAAAAATTGTCAGCATTAAGCCTGAAAAAAAATGACTTCCATTTCCGGTGAGCGATAATTTGATGTGGTTGTTGTTTGTGTTGTGAACCCCGCGGCCATTAAATGTTGCATCAAAGACGTTCATAAGTGATTGATCTATAATCGAGAGCAATCACTTTGTCAGCGCGACGTCGCAACCTCAAATCGACGTTAGATCTACGTCGCAACCTCAAATCGACGTTAGATCTACGTCGCAACCTCGAATCGACGTTAGACTGACATCACATGGTTTACTTGGTAGGGATTTTTCACGACGTTAGATCGGCAGCGAAATGTTTACCGGGCTTCTGTGTGTCACCCTCAGCCTAACGATCCAATTTTCATGGCTTACTTACTCCATTTATAAAGCACAATGGAATTAAACTCAACATAACTAAGAAAAATTACCGCAAAAGTAATTTATGATCGTTTTAATGTTTACTGGGGTGGGGCGTTTTCCCCAGGGGAGAGGTGGTGGGGGTGCGAGTGGCAGAGAACCAAGTAATTTTTCTTCCAGTGTTTGTGCTAATCCCAGAGTGGGCGGGGGGGGGGGGTGGATGGGGCTACTCCGTACCATTTGGTTGCAATGCTTGTCCAACGACCCTTAAACGGGCTACTGTTGAAATAATACCTACCCTCTGCCCCCGCCCCCCCACCCCAACCCCTTAACCTAAGCCAGAGCATAATAAAAGATCTGTTTTGCGGAAAGCGAGGAGAACTGAAACAAAATTATCCTCCCTTCTCCCTTTTTAAACAAATTGACACGCGGTGTGGACCCTAGCTGTTAGCCTCAAAATTATAACCATTTTTTCCTCCTTTTTAGGACATACAAGGTTGACACAAATCATACCAAATACCATCCCGCCTTCGCCCCCCCCCCCACCCCCTCTCCCTCCCCGGCACCAAATCGCGTATTCCTCTACCACCCGATCACTGAAATCTCATGTTACAGCGTTTTTAAATGATATTCAAACATTCATTAGATGCGTGAAAGCCATTAAGCATCAATTGCACTGCAAACTCCTGCATTTTGTTTTTTTTTTTTTGCTGTTTTTTTTTCGCGCAGTAGGAGTCGCATAATACCTTTGAACTGTGAATGCCAATACCCTAAAACAATGTGGTTTGTACGACAAAGCATTTAGTACTGCTTCCGCTGCGAATCAAGGGCGAGAAATGATTGTTCAGGTGCACAGATATTAGGGTCTCATTTAAAAAGTCAGGTACAGTAGGATTCTTCATGCAGTAAACCTTGCATTTTGGTCCCATGCTGGTTGTTCCATGTCCGGAATATTGGGGTTGTCCGATTTAATGAAGTTTCTTCAATACGCAAATGAATGGCAAATAAGAGAGAGTGAAAAGTGTCCGGTATAGTGAGTTGCCGTGTTTTCTCGAATGTTCGGGCATGAGGTTTTGCGGCAATTACCTGCGTCTTTGTTAAACTGGCAAACACCATGTCAGAGCGTGACTGTCACAGCGTGACTATCACAGTGTGACTGCCACAGCGTGACTGTAACATGGCGTTTATATTCGTATCGTGTGTACACAAACAATGACCCTTTAAGACATGCAATACGCCAGAAGTTTCCGATGGGGTCTTTGTTCCGACTGCAGGTTCCTTGGGACAGACCATAAAGAAATGACAATAATAAAACATAACAACCCCCCTCCCGCCCCTCCCCCCCCCCAAAAAAAAAAAAAAAAAAAAAAAAAAAAAAAAAAAAAAAAAACAATTACTTGCGCTTCGAAATGCTGCCAACTCTGACGGCAATTTTCGAATATCTTTTATATGTAATTCTATTAATATATTATATTGTAACTTATTTGTGAATATGCTTCTGGTAAAGAGGAATTCTGGTAATCCAACGTGCAGAAACAACGTGGGCATTTCACTTTAGTAGGCGTACGAATGATTTCATAATTTTTTTTTACATAATAAAAAGATTGAAATGCTTGAAAAGTATAAATGTGGAAAAACGAGTTTTGTGGTTTTTGTCTTATGTGTTTCTTTTAATTCTCTCTCTCTCTCTCTCTCTCTCTCTCTCTCTGTCTCTCTCTCTCTCTCTCTCTCTCTCTCTCTCTCTCTCTGTCTCTCTCTCTCTCTCTCTCATTTCTCTCTCCCTCTCTCTCTCTCTCTCTCTCTCTCATTTTCCCTCCCCTCTCTCTCTCCCTCTCATTTTCCCTCCCTCCCTCTCTCTCTGTTTCTTTACCCCTCTCAATCATCCTTTCTCTCTCACTCATTCTCTCTCTCTCTCTCTCTCTCTCTCTCTCTCTCTCTCTCTGCGCCCTCTCTGCCCTCTCTCTCCCTCTCTCGCTTTTAGTCTCCGTCTCTCCGTCTCTCTCTCTTTTAGTCTTCTCTCTCTCTCTCTCTCTCTCTCTCTCTCTCTCTCTCTCTCTCTCTCTCTCTCTCTCTCTCTCTCTCTCTCTCTCTGCGCCCTCTCTGCCCTCTCTCTCCCTCTCTCGCTTTTAGTCTCCGTCTCTCCGTCTCTCTCTTTTAGTCCTCTCTCTCTCTCTCTCTCTCTCTCTCTCTCTCTCTCTCTCTCTCTCCTCTCTCTCTCTCTCTCTCTCTTTCTTTCTCTCTCTCTCTCTCTCTCTTCCTCTCTCCCCCTCTTTCTCTACCTCTCTCAGTCTCTCTTCTCCCCCTCTCTCACCCAGTCTCTCACTCTGCTTTTGATCACTCATATTCGTCATATCCACTTGTTTATTATAGCAATTCAAATATTAGACATAGAAACCTTGCTTTTATCATGCTTTATTTTAAGGACCAAACGTTTCGAAAGGGTTCTGTGTAGCCAAGGGTCGTATTTATAAAGCATCCATAGCTGAGTAGTATACTAAGTCTCATTGATTATGTGTTGGTAGTAGTAGAGCTTTGTGAATACCCGTTTCAGGCAATGTTTAAGTTTGGCTACATCAATAATAACAGGAAAAGCAACTAAATCAACGGTATAAGAGACAGCACAAAAGCTCAGCGGAATGCGTGGGAGTGTTCCTCAGGGCGCCCCTCCCCCCTCCCCTCCCTTCCTTCCTCCCCCTCTCACTTTGTGTTGTATATATTTAGTAACAGAATCATCAACTGCTCCCACAGTACATGAGTGAGCGAAGTGTCGTTTTTCTCTCTCTGTCTGAGTTAAGTGTTCATTGACTGTCAATTATCTTCTGTTACTGCTCTCGCAGATCCGAGAAAGGTGGGTGGGGTGGGTGGGGTAGGGGGGGGGGTATTCACAAAGTATTACTAGCACTTGTGCACTACAGCGTTATACAATTTAAGGTAGAAATGAGTTATTTTTTAAAGGGATTGCCTTAATTCTTGTTTGTGCTAATTTTGAATTCCGCGGTGATGAATAATCCTTGTAGTCATTTAGCTGAGGCAATTTGAGCGACAGTTAATCAACCACTTTCCACCCCTGGCCAGATTCGAACCATGGACCATAGGGTTACAGGACCAACGCTCTGCCGACTGAGCTAACCGTCACCATCTAGTTATGAATAAATGAGTTATGGACACAGAACACCCAAAATGAAATCCTAGCAAACAAGTCCTAATAAGAAGTCCTAAACAAACAAGCCTAAAATCCTAAACAACGAAGTCCTAAAAAGAAATCCTAGCAAAAAAGTCTTAACAAGAAGTCCTAAACAAACAAGTCCTAAAAATTCCTGAGCAACGAATTTCTAAAAAGAAATCTCAACCAGAGAATCATAAACAAATACACAAAAAATAATCAAAAACAAAAAGAAACTAAATCCTAAAAAAGAAATAAACAGAATCAGAGTCACATAACAACAACCGCAAACAGTTACAAGGAAGTCACCAAAAAAAAAAAAAGTCAAGAAAGTTCCTCCATAAAGCAAAATTTATCAAACAATTTAGCGGCAACTGATCAGGATCAGGCAGATCAACGGTTCACAGAGCAAGGGGTCACAGAACAAGGGGTCACAGACCTAGGGGTCACAGACCAAGGTTCACAGACCAAGAGTCACAGGCCAAGGTGTCACAGATCAAAGTGTTACAGATCAAGGGGTCACAGACCAAGGGATCACAGACCAAGGGTCATATACCAAGGGGTCACAGAACAAGGGGTCACAGACCAAGGATCACAGAACAAGGGGTCACAGACCAAGGGTCACAGGCCAAGGTATCACAGATCAAGGGGAACAGACCAAGGGGTCACAGACCAAGGGGTCACAAAACAATGGGGCACGGACCAAGGGGCCACAGACCAAGGGATCACAGAACAAGGGGTCATAGACCAAGGTCACAGGCAAAGGTATCACAGATCAAGGGGCCACAGACCAAGGGGGCACAGACCAAGGGGCTACTAGACAAGTGTTCATCAGTCATCTCACCAGTAAATAGAACGATCATGTGACAACCAGTATTTTTTTGGTTTGATTTCAGAATCACATTTTTATTATAAAATTAAAATTCTTGCTTATGTGTTTACATTTTGTTGACAAAAAGTGTGGCACTTGTAAGAAGCTTGTCAGGCGTAAGTGGAGAATAATATTATGGTGTAATACTATTTAATGATTCGAAGAGAAATATGTATGGGTACTCAACAAAATGCGACCTGTGATCGGTCATTAGTTAACAACGATGGTGTAAATCCGTAAAATTTTTTATTATTTTTTTTATGGCTTATTTTTAAGGCTCATTTTTGTCTCTTTCCTTTGCATGACAAGAACCGTTTGTGTGATGCACAACAATAATCCAAGTCCAATAGAAAAAAAAAACAAAGGAGTTAATGACAGAGCAATGAGGATTGATGCTGTTTGTCGGTGCTTTTGATCATTGTGTCGGCGCTTTTGATCATTTTGTCGTCTGTGGTATTTAGATTTTATGATTGACGATTCCTTCTGTAAGCACAAAATGTTACTATAAAAATTGCACTCACGATAAAATGAAAAAAATAGTTTTTGCTAAATGTAAACGGGGAGTAGAACTCATCAATAATCATTATTTTCTTGATTAATCGTGAAATTATATTACGTTTTGGTAATGTGCATTAAAGATCTGAAAGATATAAAAATACAGGATTATTCCTGAAGGGCCTGACATGTTATTTTTGCACAGCGAAGCAAATTATAATGGCAATTGAAATGACGGGACTAGGAGTTTGGCTCTTATTAAGTTTCGTAATTTTTACAGCGATTGTTGCATAGCACACAACGCGTATATAGCTAAGCACTCAAAAGTCATATACAGTTAAACATCGCCAGAACTGGATCCTTGTTAAGTCCTGTAGATCCAAGAAAACACGCTTATTACTATTGCTATTATCATTTTTATTCATTATTATTACTAGCATTAATATTATAGCTGTTATTGTTATTAGCATTATTATTATTGTTACTAGTATTAATATTATTACTAGTATTATTGTTATTATTGTTACAATCAGTTTTATTTAAAGCTTAACCCGAATGAGCTCAACGAGCTTAGGAATTAATAAAAATTTTGAATTTTTCCTTGCTTTATTACCAACCAGATAATTCTGTTACCTGAAGTGGAGGCAATCGAAAATATGCACATGCATCAGACTTATTGAAAAGATTAACATGTTGGATGCTGTTATCTTGAGGGGGCTATTATGCCGTGGTGGTTTGATGTCGAAGGTGGCATTATGTCGAAGAGGTATTGTGTCGAGAAGGGTGTTATATTAAAGCTCAAGCAGATCCATACTGGCGTATTCGTACCAAAGAGGCTTAATTTAAAAGTAAACAAGAAACTGAGACACTCCCTCCACCCTCTCTCGCCCCCCTCCCCCCCCCCCAGCCACCCTTTAATTTCCTGCTCTTTGTAAAACTAGAATATCTCATTAGGAGAGGAAAGCAATAGCCGAGAGTAAGACACCGAAACCTTCTTATTTAGTGCTTAAATGCTAGACATATATCTGTGACATAAGCGTGGGTGGATTAGGGCCGGCATGGGGGAGGAGAGAGAGGGTGAACGGAGGGGGGAGCTATTCAAAAAGGCTACATTTCAGTGTTTTAATGAAGAACATTTTTCTTTCTTATTTGGCCATCAAATAGCAACTAGCTCTCGAGTTACATTCATATTATTTTTGTCAAACCTAGTTTTCTTGTGAAAATCAACTTACACATATTAGCCGTGTGAAATCATTTGGGTTCTTTAGTTTCAGTATCAAAAAATCTTGGTGTAATTGTGGTGTACTTATCTATCAGATGATGATAATACTGCTGATAATGATGATGATAATGATACGATGATGATGATGATTATTATTATTATTGTTATTATCATTATAATTATGATGATGATGATGATGATGATGATGATGTCCATGACTATTATAATTACTATTTTTAATATTATTGGTTAATATACTGAAGGACAAAAGAAACTTAGCATACAAAAAAGTGAAATATATTTCTTATTCTAAATTTGTTTTGCTTGAAACTTTGAATATTTGTCAGTGACCTAAATCTGCGATATAATCTATTGTTTTATTCCTATACACTGATTATCAAGGTGTTAATGGCAAACCAACCTCCACGTTTGTTTGCACGCTACGGAGACATGCAGGCAAAAACCGTCCTGCTGGAAAAATCGTCCCCTAATCCCATTAGTGTAATCAAAAGTCGGTCTTGTTGACATTTGTAATTTTCCATGGCGCTTCTTCATTGACAACGGTCACAATACTCTTGTCCGAATAAAAATGTAAAAAAAAACACTCTTTTAAAGACCATTATTAACAAATTTTTCTATTGTTTTGTGGACTTTAAATTTTACGTAGCTGCTACAATCAATCAAATAAATCATAACTTCCCCCACTCCAACTCGGACCTCTTTGCCTTCCTGGTGGAATCGCTCTTGAATTTTCTGATTGTTTACACTTGTCACAGATGTCAGTTCACCACTTAAAATAACACATGTTGGATGAAATATCAACTGGATAAATGTAGAGGATTAACAAAGTCATTTAATGTTCTGAATGTTTGATGTCGGAGATAAACCAAAGGCATATTAAGAAACTTAAAAACAAGCGGTCCGAAACTGTGAAAAATACCTGCCCGTATTGCAGGTAATATGTTTCAATGTTATTCAGCTCTTTTGTCAATATGAGCATCAAAAAGTAATAGGTTTGCACCGCCCTCTCCTTTTACTCCACCCCTTTCCCATTTTCCCAATTTTTAATCTAGGAAAATATCGTGCAGACAAACCTCCTTCTGGGGGAAAATATCTTTAACATAGAAATCAATGGAAATAGACTTTTGTTTGCAGGGACATTTGTTGGCACGCCACATCGGATCCGTTGGATCCACCTGCGCGATCGGTTTCGCAGTGCTGCAACCACAGTGATGGATCCACCTGCGTGATCGGTTTCGCAGTGCTGCAACCACAGTGATGGAGATCCCAGGCACAGCCAACAACCGCATAAGTGCAGAAACGGTCATCAGATGTTTTCGTGAACACGCATTATGCGCTCGCAGACCTTACGTCGGCGTCGTCTTGCACGCTCGGAGACGTATACGACGCCACACGTGGGCTGATAACCACCATCGTGGAGGGTGAAGATTGCAAACCTGGCGACGTGTGATATTTAGCGATGATTCAGGATTTCAATTATACCGCGCAGATGGTCTCCAGTGCGCATATAGACGGATCGGTGAACGCTTCACCGCATGCGCAGTCAATCAGGTGGATCGTTTTGGTGCGGTTCTGTGATGGTGTGGGGAGCCATTCGATTCGGCTGGAAATCCCAGCTTCTGATGGTTAATGGTAATTTCACTGCAAATCGCTACATCAGTACTGTACTCAATACTCAAGCAGTCCCCTGCGCGCAGCAGAACGTTGATGCGATATTCATGCCCGATAATACGCGCCCACATGCCGCTCAGGCGACTAGGAATTACCTTCCAAGAAATAATATCAACACCTTGGATTGGCAACCCTATTCCCATAGAACATCTATGGGATCATCTGGATAGGAAGGTTTATGCTCGAAATTCGCCTCCTCAAAACCTACGCCAAGCTTTGATAGAAGAGGGCACCGGTACTCTCAGTACCGAATCAACCAATTGATCATGTCGATGCCCCTCCGGATCCGTGCTTTACGCCAAGCCAATGAGGGACACACACGGCACTTAATAATATATCATTTAATAATATATCATTTTGTGTAAATCTGTGTTTAAGAATAGGTAAATCTTGCATTTTTACCAGTATGAAAGTAATTGAATAAATAATGTTCTCAAAATTATATATTTCATTTGCATGTTAAGTTTCTTCAGTCCTTCAGTATATTATTGTTATTAATATTAATATTAATATTGTTATTATTATTATTATTATTATTATAATTATTATTAAATTTATCTTATCTTTACAAGTGATTTGTTTTTAAAACAAACACTAGGAACTGCCCTTGGTGAAATAAAATAAAGCGAACTGTGTTGTTTACGACTTTGCCTGACAAAAGCACAGAATTAATGGTCTTGGTCATGTCTTACAGTGCAACACTACCGGTGACGCGCCCCTTCCCGTTCTTTATTTAGAACGGGTATCTAACATCCTGCTCCTGTGCCAAGATTCATATCCTTGTTAAAGAAGCTAATTGACGTGGGCATGACAAAACCTTATGCAGTGCAACGCTGTCGATTATGTACCCCGTCGTTATTTCTTGTCATGTTTAACACCCTACTATTCATATCCTTGTAAAACATAATTGACATGTCAAACATGTTATGTCAGAACCTCTCCTGCCTCACGGTTAGCTGAGTTGGTTGTTCCAGTAATTCTAAGGTCCTGGGTTCGCATGCCTCCTGGTCTTGGACTTCCTTTTCGCTTTGATTGCGTCAGCTAGGCCAGTGCCATGTGCTAGCTCAACTATTACAGTATTCAAAATTATCTCCCAATGAGTCTTTTATACCTCGTCTTATATACTGCGATTGTCACATCTCATTTGTCTCGTAGCACAGCTATATATATGTTACAGGGTATCTTTAATTTTAGGGTAAGTATACTTACAGTAGTGTAAGTCTAGTTGCCCTGACAATGGTCATGAAAATTAAGCTTGAAAAAATTAAAGATACCTGAAATAAATGTTAAACATCGTGATGAGCAAATCCCTACCAATAGTGCTTTCAAATTGCAATTATACTTAAACGGTCGGGACATATACTGTAATTGTCACATCACAGGTGGTTTATTGTAACTAAACACCCATTGAAAGCAAGTTACTGTAAATTGAAAACATACATGAAAGGTCCTCACATGATCTGTAATTATCACATCACAGGTTTTTTATTGTAACAAAACACTTATTGAAGGCACATTGCAATTGTTAATTGAATTTTGTACTATGGTCTTTAATTATTAAATCACAAGTAAATAATTGCAATTGAAGATTCATTGAAGGAATTAAATTAAATAACTAGCTTGTAATAACTTTGCAATGAATGGAACAAGAGTTGAACTTTTCGTTCCCTTCCCAGTGCTGCTCCGATGTTTGATGGATTCCATTCTCACTATATAAACCCCTCAAAATTGCACCAAACCAAGTCAAGTAATGGGTGACTCCGAAGAAAATTGCTTTAAAGAGGAACTTTTAAAGTTCTATTCGTCCAAGAAAGATCAGAAAAAAGTCTACTTCTTATGAAGAATGACTATGAGTATTTCTTGAGGCGGAAGCGGCTAATCTACAAAATAACGGGCTAAGACTCGCGCTTAAAAAAGTACGATGTCCTTGTCTGTGGAGATGTGGAAAAAGTGATCAAGAAACAAAATGTTGAAATTGACCCGACAAAGTACTATGTACCTGTCGAACAAATGTTTGATGTGGTTAGAAAGGCGCATATCACTACATGGTCATGGGTCACAGTGGCAGGGACAAAATTCAAAAGAGATTCGAAAATATGCGAATATTAGTATCGTGTTATTTTACTGTACAAATCTTTTCTCACTGAATGCGAAAAAATTGTTATTCACGATCTTCAATATGATGTGAAGTTTAACATGAACATTGATTAGAACTTTGATACTTTGATACTTAGTATACTTACACTAGTGTAAGTATACTTACCCTGAAATTAAAGATACCCTGTAACATATAAATCACAAACTAGACCAACGTTTTGAAGCTTTTCTGCAAAACTATTACGTCTGATATTTTCACAATTTTACTCATGTTACTTTTTCACTGGGACTTGTATTCATTTTTCATAGACATCTATATAAGACTGATAAAATATGACAAACATATAACATTCATAAGTTAATATTTCATATTCACCCGATTATTGGTAAACTTGCCTAGTAAGTAATTCTTTTTTGTCATTTTGATCCCCAATGTAGTTTGGTCATTTTAGTTACGCTACAAGGTATATATTGCCTTGAGTGAAGGTGAAGCTAGTTTTATCAGATTGGAGAATGTTGACCCTTCTAGGAAATAATACCTTATGTTCCATGTAATAATACCTCAAATTAATATAGGACAATTATACTGAAGTAAACATGGAAAGGATATGTACCTTTGGTAATTAACTGGGCTGGGAGAATTGCCATTAAAATAGTAATACTTCACAAAATTTAAAATCAAAGAAAATGTATTCAGTACACTTGCTATGTTTCTTTGACTGAACTCAATTGCGACGTCTTTGAATCATTGAAAGATCTGCTGTAGTGTTAATCGTAAGCTCTCACGTATCTCCGTAATTCCATGATTTTTCTGGGGGTAATACACAGTACAAGTACTTGACGTGAGAAAGAAATTACAAAATATTAACTACAATTAATTGAATGATTTATTTGAAGTATGATCTGATTGATTTTTTTTTCGTTGTTATTGGCAAAAAAGACATTTTGTGACTCTGAAACAAGAGAGAAAACCGAAGTAAAAGTTATGCTTAAACAATGCAGAATTGCTGTGAAATTAATACAATACAAAAGATAATAGCAAATGTCCTTTTAGGACGACCTAGATAATTAACACAAAACGGCAATAAAAGCGCTGACCTACAAAAATAGTTTTGAAGTATCAGTGCAATGACGTCATCAAAGCTGAGGACAATGGCATGAAGGTAGACGACATGGAATTGGTTCATGGATGAGACGAACAGAGACAGACGATATTTGGTGTTTTTTTATAATATTACGCCAACGCCTTTACTGTTTCAATTAGGGTTATCAATCTTTATAATCAAAACAGGGGCAGCTCCATGGCGAGTAGACGAAGGAGGGGGAGCGGGTAAGATTTTTACCAAACATTTTGTTTTTCCCTACTTCTGTTTCACTACGAGGTTATAAAATCCTAAGAAAGGGTTCACAATTGCACACCTTTCCGTTGACGCAAAACATAGAATCGATCCGTGACAATTCTCCTTATTCCTTAGATGATACTCCATCCATAGATGCACTCTGCCCAAAGAACACACCCTACACATAGGCACACCCTACACATAGGCACACCCTACATTTAGGCACACCCTACACATGGGCACACCCTACATTTAGGCACACCTTACACATGGGCACACCCTACATTTAGGCACACGCGTCACACAGGAACACCCTACATTTAGGCTAACTCTGCACATAGGCACACCCTGCTCATAGACACACCATGCACATGTTCACAACCTGCAAATAGACACACCTTGCACATAGGCACACCCTACATTTAGGCACACCCTGCACATAGGCACACCCTACATTTAGGCACACCCTACATTTAGGCACACCCGTCACAGAGGAATAACCTACATTTAGGCACACCCTGCACATAGGCACACCCTGCTCATAGACACACCCTGTGCATAGGCACTCTCTACCCATAAAGACACTCAGCCATAGATGCTCTCTAACCATAGGCACACTGTAACCATAAACACATTCTACAGTCACACCCTGTCCATAAACAAACTTTACCCATAGGCACACAATTCATAAACACAGTCTACCCATAGGGACACACTTCACACAGTCACATTCTGCCCATAGATAATCTACCCATAGGCACTATTTGCACATAGATACTCTCTAATCACAGGCACATTATACCCATAAGCACTCTATCCATGGTCACACTCTAGCCATAGACACTCTCTATCCATTGATACAGTTTACCTATAGACACACCCTACCCATAGGCACACTCTAGCTATAGGTACACTCTACCGATAGGCACACTCTACACATAGGTACACTTAGCAAATAGACACATTGTACCCATAGACATACTCTAGCCTCAGAACACGTTATAGAGATTTATACTACCCATAGATACACTCTACCCATAGGCACGCATTACATGTAGACACACTCTAAACATAGATACACTTTACACATAGACATATTGTACCCATAGACATATCTAATCCATAGGCACATTCTACCGATAGACACACTGTACACAAAAGCACGCTCTACTCGTTGTTTGTTGTATTACTTTAACCACTTTCCAATGTAATGATGCTTCATCATATTCATTAAAACAGAGAAATGTATAAAAGTGTGACGATTTAATTGCTGATGTCACACCTTTTATGCTTTTATTCATTTTCAATAAAATGACAGAACTGAGGACAACCTACGACCCAATATTTGTAAGAAACATGTGACCAAACCCAAAAATAGAGAAACTTAAATTTAGTTTACATGTGAAATGTCATCCCTTAGTGCTACTTTTTTTCTTAAACAGCAAATTCTGTAGGAGACGTTAATGTAGTTTATCATTCTGGTTACAAGAATACCAGCGTTATACTTTGGTCTCAGAGACTGTCTATTGGTAAATGAGATTAAAGCTCAGATGAGATTATAAGAACTCAGATATTGTGGGTGTAATTTAGTTGTAAATGAGATATTTGTATACATTATTGGTGAATATAAGGAAACTTTACACTTAACTAAGAACTTAGTTACTGTTGAACATCTGGGAACTTTACACGTCCTGAGCACTTGTATGTGGGATTTAATACTTGCCAAGCCCTTGTATTTCTCTCAGATACTTAACCAACATTTAGATAGTGCACTTGCTTTTGCTTCTACATGAATACGATACTTAATTAAGACCTTTGAAGAAAACATTCAAGCATGGTTAAGAATATGAACCCGGGAATTTCGGATCACCAGACTACCGATTCAACTCACTTGAATAACCGCCTCTCCCTTCCCCCCAGTGATCTATCTCTATTAAAATGCATTTGCAAAATCCTCCCCAAGAACATCAAGTAGAACTGGAGATTCTATTATTGTTTATCTAATTGAGACGAATATGGTATCTTACAATGACACGAGAGAAAAAAACAACAACAGGAAACTGATTATGACATCACAATGACTCCCATTTACAAATTTCAACGAATCATAATAGATCACGGAGCTGGGTACTGTGTGTCGGATTCAAGTACGCCTGATAGTCATTTGATAGGTCCGCTTAATAGTGCGTTCATTGACCTTTCACACGTGCCTTAAATCCTATGCAAAACATTCCAGTCCTATAATCGGTCACTATTCACAATTAAACACAAACTACCATACTCTTGTCAAAGGTGGTCAAATAGCTGCGAAATAAACTTCTTTCCCCCCCCCCATGATATTGCGCAGTACTGGGTCGTGCCTTGGGGTCGCAGAGCAATGATAAGTACTCACAGCAATGATAAGTACTCACAGCAATGATGAGCACTCACAGCAATGATAAGTAATCACAGCAAAAGGTGTTTCGCGATTGTCGACCAAAAATGTAAATCAATAAGTGGAAAAATTATAAATGTACAAAAAGCTAAATGTAGGGTCTATTACCCAGAACTTATCTCTACTCAAGTTAAGCCCCCAACAATCCTTTCAAAATGGTCCCGTACCTGCTTGGTATTTGAGGATCTGTTTTTCACTAGCGTTTATAATACGAAAAACTTCTTGCCTAGACACAAGACTGGTTGCTTTCCAGTTAAAAGTAATTAATGATTTGATAGCACGCAATAAAAATTTACAAAAAAAGGTGTTTCGCCACAAAGCCATTGTCAGAGTCACATTGATTCGTGCGTAGGTTCATTTCGTTGGCGATTTAAGCACTCCAGTGTCGTTCATATTATTGACTTATTATTAATTATATATTATTTCCTATTATTACAAGTACTGAGTTAATAAAAATTACTGCACAGAGAGCCGTTTAATAAAGAAAGGTACTTTGTCGGCAGCCGGTTAATGAAGAAAATATATTTACCAAATTAATAAAGATTATTGCTTATATTATTCACAGTACGCAGACAAAGCAAACAATAGTATTTTGTCTGGTAGATACACCTGGAAAGTACTGCGGTCTCGTAACCCGTCCTTCCAGTATTCGAAAACGTCATGTTACGTATTCCTGAAAGTGTTTATTTCTCATAAGAACATGACTAGGCGACAGAAAGTAGAGTGCAAAAACGATAGAATATTCAAGACACTATAATTTTACCAAAAATCATAAAATAAAATAAAACCACACTCAATTTTGGACTGAGCCGAAAATCCTCAGTTATCCCTACACACTGTTCGAACTCGCATTTCAGGCTTGTACTACCAGTATACTAGAGGCAGCGGGAGAAATTTTCGGATCAGTCCTCCCGCTCCTGTGATTTTAACATTGTACTCTAGGGGGGGGGGAGGAGTCGGCATTATAGAAAGTGTAGAGTAAGGTGGGGCAAGAGGCCCCCTTAAGCGCGATTTGCTATAAAATTTTACTGAGTTGAGATATGTTCCTTATCTTTTGGTTGGTGTTGAGCCTCAAATCCCTCTACCTCCACAATAGTGAATCAGTTATTAAAACTTTTTACTTTTCATGTAAAACTGAATAAAAAATTTTTGCCCTTAGTGGGCCTTTTGCCCCATACCTGGCCCACAGGTGTCCCCCGAAGGGTACAATGTGAATATCATCTCAAAAAATTACTATCGCCTATCATCGGTTACACTCTGTTACGTTTCTAGAAACAGCAAGGCCACTTATTAATTTCATGATAGTACCCTAAAATCTGTGACCTATAAAAACTTCTATGGCTTCCCAAAAAATTCTGATTCTTATGAAATTGTCCCCCTAAAATTAAATAATGTCTTGCAACATTGTGCCACTGTTATGGTTTTCTTTAGATTACATGTGTTTTCGTCATGTGCACTTCGATCAGTTTTGATTTTGAGTGAAAAAAGTAACATATTTCAAAATAATGTTGAGTGGGCCTTTAACCCCGCTTGGGCGTCTTGCCCCACCTTACTCTACTTTATATATAATAAAGAATCCAATCAGAAATAAAAAATTTGCGAAAATTTATCGACGCGATTGAAACACAGTGAATTAAACATTTGGTGGCTTAAGCCTAAGAAACACCACAATGTTTCAAAATGTTAGACAGTTCGAAATTAGGCCAAGAAATTATGAATCGAAAAAAGGGGATCATGCTCTTATTATGCTGTCCATTAGAAATTCAAAACGACTGCAGTACTTAAGCTCTGACAAAATAGACGAGACTGTCACGATTACAACATTTTATGCACTGACTTATTGACACAAGTGTACTAATTATTTGCAATATAATACAGCAGCGTAATCCACTGACCTTTATAGCAATGCACAGGGCAAACAATTACACGCAGTAATAAAAGTAAGAACGTAATAAAAACGTCGCCATTGATGACCTTTACGTCACAATAGAGATTGAATTGACAAGACTCCCACGCTGCACACCATAATCAGAGACTCAAGGAAAGGGATTTGGCACTCGACAGACTGTTAACTCTTTCATAAGATAAAAAAAATACAGGTGTAAGAGTAAACGTGCAATAAATATTGTTTGTTGCTTTAATGCTGGAATACGGTATTCCATAAAGTAAGCTTTAGAAAAGCTTTAGAACATAGTTTTTTGTTTTGATTTGTTTTTTTTTTGTGTGTTTGGAAGTAGGGCAAAATCTAAAAAGGTTGAAATATACTGAAGGACAAAAGAAACTTAACATACAAAAAGTGAAATATATTTCTTATTCTAAATTTGTTTTGCTTGAAACTTTGAATAGTTGTCAATAAACTAAATCCGAGACATAACTTATTGTTTTATTTCAAAAAAATGATTATCAAGGTGTTAATGTAGTATAGAGCTCTAAACCATCCCAGTTAGCATAATTTTTCGTCCCACGTATAAAGCGCGTTGTTTTTAAGTGGGATTTACGTGGGAATGTGGGACGTTGGCAGGGCCACATAGAAAACATGTGTAATATACGTGGACATTCCCACTGTGTGATTTCGGTGTAAACTCTACATATAATATACATAGGCTTTCCCACGTATAAAATGCACGGGTAGATACACGCGTAAACTGCATGGTTTTTCCCACGTAATGCCCACCGTAGGCATTCCACTGTATAATATACGTAAAATTGCCCACTTCTAAAATGCATGGGTAATTAACGCATATTATATGTATATTATACTTTTGAATTCCCACGTAAAATTTCATTAGAAGTCATTTGTATATTACACGTATATTTTACGTGGGATTTCCCATATGGGCATTCCCATGTAAAATACACGTATATTATGCGCAGTCTGGCAATGTGGGCTTATTATCGCAGACCGGAAACAGCCGCCATTGAGCGATAATATATTTAAATTTTGCTACATTCTGCATATTTTGGTGGAGGGCTGCCTTTTTTCTAAGTATAATAGAAAGTTAGACATGGAAATACCAATTTCACTAAAATTTTAATGCTTAAAATTCCTTTAAGGAGTACTTTATAAATGAACTATAGTTATAAAGGTACATGTCTGTGTATTCGATGGAGTTATCGTGTATGTCAAGGGTGGGTCGTCCCTTTAAAATTCCATGCTTAATATGCGTGGGAATTCCCACATATAAAATGCATGGAAATATATGTGTATAAAATGCATGGGTTCACATGTGCATAATACACATCGGAAAGAGTCTCAAATTCTCCTAAATCCCACGTAACTACGTGGGAATTACCCAACAAAATACACATTATTTATGCGTGGGTACGTGGGAATAGCCACATATATTATGCATAGTCCCCATGTGGGACTGCTATCTGGGATTTTGATAATCAGGAGCTCGTTCTGTTTCAGTTGATTCCTAATTTTTACTATCAGTTCTTTCGAAGAAAGATATTGCAACGTTTCTACGTAAATTTGGTTTAAATATCAAGCGCATCAAGATGCCTCGACTTTCGCAAAACTGTCGCGACCACGCTACTGGCGTGCGAGAAGCTGGTGCACCACTCAACCAAGTGGCACGGCGCTTTGACTGTAGCCGAATTACAATATACCAGTTGCAACGGCGGTATAATGAAACTGGGTGCACTCGGGATCAAACAAGAAGCGGACGCTTCGCCGCACGCGCAGTCAATCAAGCAGTTCCATGATGGTGTGGGGAGCCATTCGATTCGGCTGGAAGTCACAGCTTCTGATCTTTGAAGGTAATTTGACTGCAAATGGCTACATCATACTGTACTCAATACTCAAGTAGTGCCCTACGTGCAGCTGAACGTTGATGCGATATTCATGCACGATAATACGTGTCCACATGCCGCTCAGGCGACTAAAGATTACCTGCCAGGAAATAATATTAACACCTTGGATTGGCCACCCTATTCCCCGGACATGATCCCCATATAACATCTATGGGGTCATCTGGATGGGAAGGTTCGTGCTCAAAATCCGCCTCGTTAAAACCACGCTCAGCTACGCCAGGCTTTGATACAAGAGGGCAGCTGTACCCTCAGTACCGAATCAACCGACTGATCATGTCGATGCCCCGCCGGATCCGTGCTTTACGCCGAGCCAATGGGGGACACACACTGCATCGAGGACACTTCAGATCGTTTAATTCTGTGCACGCCGAAATTGTGACAGTCGCATCTTTTGTCAGTCTGGATTTTGCAGATCCTTAGGAGTGTGGATTATTTTGTGTAAAATTATGTTAAAGAATCAGTGAACCTTACATTCTTGTAAGTATGAAAGCAACTGAATAAATATTTTTCTCAAAATGATATACATCATTTGCATGTTAAGTTTCTTTTGTACTTCAGCATAGTTTTTCAAATTGAAACAAAATCTAAAAGCGTTCAAAATGGTTTTACAAATTTAAAAGCTACGTGTTATATGTGTATAATTGTATGTATGTATACATATAATATATATATCCTACGTCTAATCAACGTTGCTTAAGGCTTGTAAAAGTCCAAACAGCATCTATCGACCTGCATTGCTCAGGTGGGCTAAAAGTTTGTGAGCTCATGAAATTCTCATGATAAATCACAACCAGATATATGCACAAAATACACCTCTGTAAGCCATTCTGACTCACGACAGGGCACTTCGTTAATAATTCAAACAAAAGTAAATTTGAAAACTATTTAAAGTAATTAATGTTTATTAAATAATAAATTGCAGCTGTGCGATAGCGTACAAGATCGACGAAACCCCTTTATTAGATTTATGAGCTTCAAGTTATTCGTGTTAGTCATTTATTTACAAACAAACAAATTGTAGAAAATTATCCTTGCTACATACCATATCGAATAACCTATCCTAAATATTCTTAATAGCCTTGAATACACACTCCGGAGAACTACCCCAGATACAACACAGCATAATATGCACAATGCCAGTAAATATATACACATGCATGCAAATACAATCTTGTATCAATGTCCTTTAAATTTATTAATCTGCAGCTGCTCATTTGTTAAAAAGTGCTCTTTTCTGACACAGGGGTAGCACAAATCACCGAATCACACAAATAAATATTGCCATTAAGATTATTAAAAGTGGAAAAAAATATGATTAAGGTCAGTGGAAATGAATAAGTAAAGTCCTGATCTGCATCATTGTTCCACCATGAGGCAGGTGACCAGTATGAACTAGTTACAGGACACGTGTGGGCGACATATGACCCAGACAGATGACCTGGGCAGTTGTGAACACGACGAATGGGGCTGTGTTTAATTTGCAAACAAAATTGGGTGGGGGAGGGGGCTGGGGGTATAGGGGAAGGGGTGGGTAATTTTTTGTTAAATTAGTGATCATTTATGCATGTAATTGTTTTTTTTTATTTAAAAACGTAAATTAAACATCGTAGAGGATTTTGGGATTGAAGCAGGAGAGGGACAACAAGTAGGCATAAAATTCAGCACAGCACAACCAAAGTTGTCCATTTGGTTGTGCTGTACTGTAACTGCGTTGTTTGCATGGCCACAACGACGCAACTAAGCAAATAAAATGAAAAAAATCTCAAGTAATAGCAAACATACTGAATTTACGTAAGATTATAATTGTATAAAAGTCACGAAATAAAAATGAAATTTGCATCTGGTCTGATCCAAACCACGTGCCCTCTTCCTACTCCCACGCCTCCTCCCCCACCTCAGCCGTTTGCACTGTTCGCACTTTTTTTAGGGCGGGGGTGGAGGGGGGGAGAAGCCGTTTTGGATGGATCCAAATGCTTGCATGGTTATGTAAGCAAATTTTTCATGCATTTATTCGCTGCCTCGCTGACGTTGTTTACACGTAAAACATTAATCCAAGGTCCCTGCTGTAATCGTATTCACAAAAGTTAACCGTACAGTTAACAAATTCCGTTTACTGCTCCTGTAGCAAACCGAACTTTTAAAAGTTAATCAATAAATTTAATTTTGATAGTAAAAGAAATTCTTGCAAAGCTTGTTTTGATTAATTTAGCTAAATTAGTTGATTTCCCTTGTACTGTATGCAATTAACTGCGCAGTTAACTTATTGGAACACCAGGGATGGTGGTCACAACTGTCTGGGTCAAATGTCTACATCACCTGTCCGGTAACTAGTTCACATTAGCCATTTGTTGAATAGTTGAATAATGTTGATTAAAAACGTTGCTCATTTATTTGTACTGTCCTAAAGCAGATTTTTTTTTGTTTTTAGTAACTTTAAAGGCAACATTTATTTTTTTGTGTTGCAGACACTGATTGGGTGATCTGCATCATTCCTTTGTCAAAGAGAGCAGTTTTCAGCCACTACACCGCCACAATTTAACTGATTTCTAATAGGCAAAACAAATTGAACGATTATAGTGATGTTAAGTTTTCAAGTATATTTAAATATACAATATAATGAAAAGCAATTGAGGAACAATTCTAGGGGTTTGTAATTTTTTAACGAATATTGCAAAAACGAGGAAAAGTGTTTCACAAGCTGATTACCGAACTTTTAATCCCGAAATAATTCATATTGTGTTGGAAAACTCGATAACCCTTTGTCCACAGAAGTTAACTGCGTAGTTAACTGAACACCGCACAATGAAAATTAGTACATTTAGCTAAATTACGCAAACAATTACAAAAATGTTTTGATATAAAAGTGTAGTTTATTAACTAACTTTCGAAAGTTCTTTTGCTACAGGAGCAGTTAATGGAATTGGTTAACTGTTGCTGGGGGTTCAGCGAAAATAGCACTTGTGTAAGTACGTAAAGTAATCATCAAGAGCAGGGAATATAGCTGAATGACATATTTAAATTTTAGTGAAAATGTGGGATTAATATAGGCAAGAAGTCATTATGAAGTAGCCATATGCCAATCAGGCCACTTGGCTAATCCGGACACATGCTGTGAGACTGACATTGTCCGGATTTTGCCAGGTTCTATTGTTTACATTTTATTGTTTGAGCACTACTGTGATTTTTGTAAACAACAACAGCAACAACAAGAACAACAACAACAACAACAACAACAACGACGACAACAACAACAACAACAACAACAACACAGTGCCGATATGAGTGCTAGTATCGTTGGTCATTCACTTTCAGATGCGATTGACATATTAAAAACTAGTCATAAAACCTAAATTGATAAAAAATGTATGTATCGAGTTTGGTGTTGGCGAAATTCGTCACGTTAAAATTATTATTATTATTACATTATGAAATTTAGTACATTTATTATTATCGCTGCTATTATTATTATTATTATTATTATTATTATATTTTTTATTTTTTTATTTTTATTATTATTATTGATATATTATTGTTATTATTATTATTATTATTATTATTTTTATTATTATTATTATTATTATTATTATTATTATTATTATTATTATTATTATTATTATTATTATTATTATTATTATTATTATTACTATTATTATAAACATTCTAATTATTAGATACCTATAGACGCAGACACACGCACATAGATATACAACAATGTCTCTTAAACTATTTTTTCACACCAGCTAATACATTAAAGCGCCGTTCTATTTATACATTAGCTAAATTTTCTTTAAAAAAATAAAAAAATAAATTATATATATATATATATATATATATATATATATATATATATATATATATATATATATTATGGCCATGTTAAGTTGTGTAAAATATAAAATATATATAAGTTCATAAGCATAGATTTACTATCATCACTCGTCGTATAAGAATCGTATCTTGTACACACACGTAAACAGAAAATATATTGTGCATATAACTTACCTTTCATAGAATCCACAGGTAGTGAATGTACTCCACATGTGGCGCAAATAGCCATTACAGATAAGGAGACTATGTAATAATCCGACGCCATTTTTTTCTGAAAGTAGCCCATAAAAATATTTTTTACTATGAAGCATTCAGCAATAAATTTAAAAAAAATAGCCAAATTTGATTCTAAAAATGACATTTTCAATTTTGTAGTATGATGTTTTTTTCTTAGAAATAATCTATGACAGGGAACTAAATTTAAAGGACACAGCTGGAAAAGTTAATCCTAACCCGTTATACCGGTTCTGTTCGGTTTGTGATGACAATAAGGAGGTGAGCAGCAGAAATATCACCTCGTACAAGCAAAATGTGGGGGACATACCTCTCCTCTCTCCTGTCCTCCCTCTCCCCCCTCCCCCTCCCCCTCCCCGCTCACCCACTTCCTCACTGGCCTGAAACGATATTTGCCGCATTAAGATTCAGCATGGAAATAGAAGACTGATGACGTCAGTAAGGGTGAGACAAAACTGCTGTTGCAAAAGGCCATATGTTTTTTTTTTTTTTTTTTTTTTTTGAGAAAGAGAGAGAAAGAGAGGGGCTATAAATAGCTGTAATGTATTCATAGGGATTTACCAAAATAACGTCAACATGTCAGGGCTGTCTTTTACGAATTCAACGCTCGAATACCCTTCCTCCTCGCTCTCTCCCCCCCCCCCCGCCCCATCCCCCCTCCCCCCTCATTCCGTCCAATTCTACCACTTGAATACAACGGAAATCTGGTGAAGCTTAATGAAATTAAACCAAGCAATGCATGATGTGAGCAATTGGGTGGAGAGAATGACGTTTGCGGCATTCACGATTAAGGAATTTATATGCACATGACACACAGAGACTGGGCTCTGGATAAAGGGATGGTGTCCCATTCATCAATACCTACTTGCTACCTTTCATTGGGGGATAAATATAAACTGGGCCCACCTCCCATAAAACATTGCGACGTTGCACAGACGTCCTGTTTTATGTTGTTTATAGGCGTCGGAACCACGTCTACCTCCCGACTTTGGATAGGCGTCGAGAAAGCGACGTCTAATCAACGTCGCGTAAAGGTTGCAAATGGAAGTTGAAAGAACGTCGTCTAGACGTCTGGAAGGCAACGTTGAATAGGCGACGGGAAAGAGCCGATGTATAGACGTCGAGACAATAATAATAATGTAGAATCCCCGCATTGACAGCGATAACCATAGAGTGGTCACGCCTCTCCCACACCGTAGAATATGTATCAAGTCGACTTCCATGAATATTTTTTAAAATAGGTGGGAAAAAAACGTGTGTGCTCCTGAAATTCTCATATTTTTACGTCGTTATTTCGTCAGTTTAAGAAATCATCTGCCACGACTAACACTTCCGGGGATGGGGGCGGAGGGGGGAGGGGGAGGGGGTTAAGATCTGGTATGAAGATGACATTAAATACACTCAAAAACGTCGAATGTGGGTGTGTTAGAAAAGCGTTATGATGTCACCGGTTATATCGACATATAGTGCTGGCGCCGACACAGTTTTAAGGTTCCACGAATGCTCTTCACTGTTTATAAAAATATTCCATATAGCGAAACATGTCGACTATGACGACTTTGTTTTTCTGTCCCAGCCATGTCGTTACAACGATGTGGTACTGTGTCTGTATAGCGGAGGGAGCGTTGGTGTTTCAGCCTTTTCGCGTGTCTTGCAACAGTCACCCTCCCCCTCTCCCCCTCTCCCCCCCCCCTCCGCCCCTAGTGACGCATTATTAAGGTTTCTGGGCCTTGGACATTTTGGTAACTGATACTAATTACCCTAGAAAGAGCATTTCTGTTATTGCAGTTGATACAAAATAGGCCAGTAACATCAGTTAGGGCTTATTTGGATGCATTTCCCCAGTAAACATTACAACGTTCAGAAGACGTTGATTTTAAGTCGCGACGTCCAGAAGACGTTGATTTTAAGTCGCGACGTCGGCCCGATGAAATAGCAACACTAGATTGAGTTATTGGGTTGCCATTGGTCGTGAGCATAAATAGGTTTAAAAAGAAAGAATTCTGCGTCGTTGAATTAACGTTGAATTCGCAACGTTGTTCAGACGTTACTGTTTTGTCACAAAAAAACACCCATTACTAATTAACGCCTTTGGTTAAATTTTAAAAAGACGTCAAGGACTTCAATAGAAGTTAGAACGTCTTAAAAAACGACCTTGTATAGACGTCAGTGGGTACAACCAAACACCAGACGTCAGTGAGGACAACCAAACAACCAGACGTCAGTGAGGACAACCAACCAACCAGACGTCAGTGAGGACAACCAACCAACCAGACGTCAGTGAGGACAACCAAACAACCAGACGTCACTGAGGACAACCAACCAACCAAACGTCAGTGAGGACAACCAACCAACCAGACGTCAGTGAGGACAACCAAACAACCAGTCGTCAGTGAGGACAACCAACCAACCAGACGTCAATGAGGACAGCGAAACACCAGACGTCAGTGAAGACAACGAAACAACCAGGCGTCAGTGAGGACAATCAAGCAACCAGACGTCAGTGAGGACAACAAAACAACCAGACGTCAGTGAGGACAAAGAAACACCAGACGTCAGTGAAGACAACGAAACAACCAGACGTCAGTGAGGACAATCAAGCAACCAGACGTCAGTGAGGACAACCAAACAACCAGACGTCAGTGAGGATAACCAACCAACCAAACCTCAGTGAGGACAATCAACCAACCAGACGTCAGTGAGGATAACAAAACAACCAGACGTCAGTGAGGGCAGCGAAACAACCAGACGTCAGTGAGGATAACGAAACAACCAGACGTCAGTGAGGACAACCAAACAACCAGACATCAATGAGGACAACCAAGCAACCAGACGTCAGTGAGGACAACTAAACAACCAGACGTCAGTGAGGACAACCAACCAACCAAACCTCAGTGAGGACAATCAACCAACCAGACGTCAGTGAGGATAACAAAACAACCAGACGTCAGTGAGGGCAGCGAAACAACCAGACGTCAGTGAGTACAACGAAACAACCAGACGTCAGTGAGAACATCGAAACAACCAGACGTCAGTGAGGACAACCAAACACCAGATGTCAGTGAGGACAACCAAACAACCAGACAACCAGCTGCTTTCATGGCTGTGGGTGTGTCAGGTTGAGTGGTGTCCATGACACCTTTCGATTGTCGTTGTCTAGTAAAGATGCGCTAAATTGCGCTTTAGACCATTTTTAGACCAGGTTTTGACCACTTTAGACCCCCTTTCCGCATTTCTACAAAAAACGTTGCTGTCCCGTCATTAATACAACCCCGGTCTGCCGACGTCTGTTCAACGTGGTTTCCACGAACTCTGTCCACTCTCAGTTTCTTGTCGTCTATTCAAGCTGTTGTTTGACTTTCAAAATGAAAAATAATTTAACGTTGATCCGACGTCGCATTACGACATATCTTAACGTCTATCGAACTTGTTTTATGGGTCATTTTTTTTATACTGGCCTAGTTTAAGCATAAAGCTAAAAAGCCTATTGTTTATCTGGAATTTATCAATAAATCAGTGAGTTGCTGCAGCACAAAGACAATGGTGAAAACATGACAGGTCTCTGACCCAGCATTGTGGCGTTAACATTGTGGCGTTCAAACGACGTCGGATCAACGGCGGGTTTGTTTTGCTTGACCATTGAAAGCCTCAATGGGCATTAATATTGAATTTCGTGATGGGTGATCTATTGCATTGATTTGCATTGATAAAATTAGCAGTACAATAAATGTATATACCAAAAAAAAAAAAACACCAAAATTAAATGCCATGACCGGTTTTCTGAAATTAAATGTCATGTACCGTACCGCGACATGTTACCGCTTTATACCTCAATACCGACAAATACCGCCATGCCTACACAATAGCGGGCCCTGACACTGCTGGTCTGTTGTCTATCTAACACCGATGTTGCACCGTCTATCTAACATCGATCTCGCACAGTCTATAGAACATCGATCTCGCACAGTCTATCTGACACCGATCTCGCACAGTCTGTCCAACATCGATGTCGCACAGTGTATTCAGCGTTCGGCGCTGTTGGTTCGATTTTAATGTAAAAAAATCTCGCCATTGATTCGACGTCCGTTGATTCGAGACAGTTATATAAGATAAACTGAAGGTCTCCTGTTCACTGCGTGACTTCGGGGGAAAATTATTGACAGTTACAATCTAAGTTAACATTCCCGCGTGGAAGCGGTGACAGGTGGCTGCGGAAAGACGCGGAAATGATGACGTAACATGTGAGGATTGCACCAGTGCGCAAGTCCTCACCCACCCACCCCCCCCCACAACCCCCACCCCCACCCCCACACCTACTTTTGGAAAAAAAATAAAGAAAATTGCCTTCATTTTCTTAGTGACCAATCTAAACTAATAGTTTTGGAGACGCATATTCACCGTTGCTCTCCGGACGTCTATGCAAAGTTTGGGAAACAGACATCGTTTAGACTTCTCTTCTCAACCTTCGACGTCTATCCAACGTCGGCACGCAAACGTTTCTTCGACTTCCTTAATCAATCAAATTCTAAGATTCATCCGACGCCGCGTCTGTCCAAGCTTAAATCCAGAGTAGTAATGTCCACTGAAATAAATAGTGTTTGAGGATGATAACTCCCCCCTCCCCCCTCCAACCCCCCACCAGACCGCTGCTGATTCCAAGTGCTAACTGTAAGAACGGAGAAAGAAAACGTCGTGAAAATTATCACATTGCTGAAGTTGATGTTTATGATCTTCAAAATAAAATAAAAAAAAAAAAAAATAATAATAAATGCAAATAAAAAGCGACGATATTAGAAACTGGTATAAAGAACTATTATCATATGGTATGCTTATCAGTGTGTACGGTGTACTCCTCAGCTGCCATCCATCTTACCCTTCCCTCACCCCCTTCCCCTCACCCCCCCCACCCCACACCCCCCCACAGACACACACAGACACACATCCCCCAACACACTTATAGACACACACAGACACACAGACACACAGACAGACACACAGACACACAGACAGACACAAAGACAAACAGACACACAGACACACACAACACACACAGACACACAAACAAACAGACATACACACAGACACACAGGCACACAGACACACAGACACACAGACACACGAGCACACACACAGACACACAGGCACACAGACACACACACACAGACACACACACACAGATACACAGATACACAGACACACACACAGACACACAGAACCACACAGACACACAGACAGACACACACAGACACGCAGACAAACACAGACACACAGACAGACACACAGACAGACACACAGACACACACAGACACACAAACAGACACACAAACAAACAGACACACACACAGACACACAGACAGACACACAAACAAACAGACACACACACAGACACACAGACACACAGACACACAAGCACACACACAGACACACAGGCACACAGACACAGACACACAGACACACACACACAGATACACAGACACACACACACAGACACACAGACACACAGACAGACACACAGACAGACACACACAGACACGCAGACACACACAGACACACAGACAGACACACAGACAGACACGCAGACACACAGACACACACAGACACACAGACAAACACATAGACACACAAACAGACACACAGACATACAGATACACACACAGACACACAGGCACATAGACACACAGACACACACACAGGACACACAGACACACGGAAGAAGGGGGTGATTTTGGGTGCTAGAAGCGGTCTGC
>CATKHT010000085.1:0-31777 GCA_949752745.1 Protula sp. h YS-2021 | reverse complement strand
CCCCCCCCCCCTCCCCCCACCCTTCGCGTGTAACGGAGGGATATAGTTATGAACTTGTCTTTGTCCATCCGTACGTCAGTACCACTGTCCGCATGCGTGTTCGGGCTATATCACCGAAACTATAGGTTGTATTTTTTTTTCTCGAAATTTCACTTACGAATAGAGCACATATAGACTGCGTTCAGCGTCGTTTTTTATCCCCTCGCCTAACTTTGTTGGCGAAGGGGATATAGGATTTGGTTAGTCCGTCCGTCCGTCTGTCACGCTTTTTCGGTAGTGGCCTTGTATGCACAACTCCTCTGAAGCACACACATTTCAAATCCTATACAGATTTACTCCTCATGTATTGTAGTTGTGCACTTCGTATTCAGTTTGTCCAACTTTTCATTTATTTAGCCAAAATTGAGGTCGAAACGCAGCATATTTTTCGACTATAAAGGCTGCATGTGCTAAGTCTTTTAGCCACAGGACGTCACAGGACGTCAAAACGCGACATTTGCTTCATTTCTGTAATTGCAGACCGAAACGTCGAATTATCTCCAAACTTAGTACGATAAGGCCTTGCTTGGGTTCAAGGGTTCGTAATGTATTTGATATACCTAGCGCAATGCGTAAGGTCATATGATGTCATTACATGTTTTGTGCACTCAATTTTTTTTTTAACAGGATAACTTTCGAACGATAAGACTAATCAGCTTCAAATTCAGTGGGAATATGCCTTGGGGTTTTTTTTTTTGGTTTTTTTTTTGTTTGTTTTTTTTTTTCTTTTTTTTTGTTGTTGGTTGCTGTTGTACTTTATGCAAATTGGTCAACATATGGCGCCTGTAGCGTGAAAATGTGACTGCGAAATCGCACCTCACCCGCTTCTATGAATGTTAGGGAAGGGAGGTTTGGTAGCATGCAAATTGATGAGCTGGGGGAGGGGGGGGGAGGAGGGGGCACAATGAAGAGCCGTCCCTAGGTGAGCGGGATTTGATGAGCGGGAGGGGAGGGAGAGGGTAGATGGGGGAGGGGGAGGAGGGGGGCCATGAAGAGCCGTCTCTAGGTGAGCGGGTGAGCGAGTGGGATTTGATGAGCGGGAGGGGAGGGAGGGGGTAGATGAGGGAGGGGGAAGGAGGGGGGCCATGAAGAGCCGTCTCTAGGTGAGCGGGTGAGCGAGTGGGATTTGATGAGCGGGAGGGGAGGGAGAGGGTAGATGAGGGAGGGGGGAGGAGGGAGGCCATGAAGAGCCGTCCCTGGGTGAGTGGGATTTGATGAGCGGGAGGGGAGGGAGAGGGTAGATGAGGGAGGGGGGAGGAGGGGGGGGCCATGAAGAGCCGTCCCTAGGTGAGCGGGTGAGCGAGTGGGAGGGTAGATGGTACCTACCTTAACCAATGCACACGTTTTCGGGGCCGGCTGGGCATCGCAGGTCACATCTTTTTCTGTGGGCTTTTTTCTGTTGTGGCCGTATTTATACACTGCTGCAAGACTCTGGTGATTGTACTGGGCTGACAATAAAAAAAAACCCCCGTTGTTTTCGCTGCCATTCTATACCATTAGGTGGGAGCGGTTATGTAACATTCGCCTGCGGTACCTTGACCTATTTGTCACTTTTGTAGTGGGCCATCTGGTATATTCTGCACTGACAAGCGGCCCGTCATTTTGGCACCACTATGCGGCCACCTCCCAAAATCGGATAAAAAAGACAAACAGTAAAAACCTGTTTGCCGTGACCCTGATCAACAGACCTAACCGTAACAGGAAAACGGTCCAAACTAGAGTGTAACCCCCCGTTTATAGTGACCACTTTCCACATTGATTAACTTGTATCTAGGTGTTTGTTGAAATTGAGGAATAAGACACCCGCAAGCCTATATACATATATACATATATACGAGGTAAAAAGTCTTATACCCTGAAACAGTGCAAAATTGTCAAAATAAAACTTTGGAAACACAAGGTAGGGCCGGGGGTGGGAATGGGGGAGGAGGGGGAGATGGTGGGAGGGGGGGGGGGGCGGTGTCGTGGGAAACTTTTTGTTTTTGTATGGCAGTGGCTGGCTCATATGTTTGCCTTGTTCGGGTCGGCTGATATAGGCACTGAGCGCTCTTTGCTGTTGATTTCAGCGTGTGGGGGGCATGGGAACGGAGACGCATACCCGTATTGCCTTACCCCACCCCCCCTCCCTCCTATGTTTTGCCACGACAAGCAGCTCACCATTTTGGCATCAAAATGTCCCCCTCCCCCTTCTCCTCCCCCGCCCCACCCCCCCCCCCTCCTCGTTTGCACCGACGTGAGTCATCTGTTGCACAGCTATGAAGAATGCCTTTCTAGCGCTTTTCGGCCGAAAGGAATGTACAACTAGAAGCTATTTATACAGTCGGACCCATTTATAACGAGATCGGTTATAACGAAATATCGGTTATAACGAAGGAATTTCCAAGTCCCGGAAAAAAATACTAATATATGATTTAAATTCCCTCTGTAACGAAGTATTTTTATAACGAAGTCATATTTTCATGTAATAATGGACTCATACAGAGTATACAATAATAGAGTGCATGCTATAATGTACTCAAAAATAAACTACAACCCATTTTTGCAGCGCAGCTTTTGCCTGGCCTAACTTCAAACGCAAGTATATATCCGCACCCCATTGTCTTAGCCCATACACTGTTTGTTTGCTTAAGAGATTCGAATGCCCTCTTTAAATCATTGCAACCTCTCCAGGCCTGGCCTGTACTGACCATAACAGCGTCTTGTCTTTTAAGTCAACAATACTCAGTAGCAAGTTCTGTTGTGTGTTCAGTTTGCTAAATGAGATTTCGGACAGCCTGGAACTGTTACGATATGAAGTGGGAACATTTGAAAACGCAGACGAAGCTATCGAACTGATCAACAAATTGTCAAATTTTTTTGAAACTAAGCGAAGTGCGCTCCAGACTCAGACTTGCATTACCAAGTTTTTTGCTAAAATGTAACTCAAACGTCAAGTTGTTGTAAATACCTATACACGTACATGTACAGTATGCGTCGGTGTGTATTTTGGTCACAAGTAAACTCCAAAGTTTATATTTCTTATACCTTTGACTTTTTCGAGAAACCCGGATACAACGAAACCTCGCTATAACGAATAAAATCCTACAGTCCAAGCCACTTCGTTATACCGAGGTCCGACTGTAGTAACGTTGGTAGGGGGGGGGGGGGCCGATAGCTCAGTTCGTAGAGCGCTCGCCTTAAGACCTGGGGTGCATAGCCGGTGCGGGTTCGAATCCTGCTCGTGCCTATTAGCTGTGCACTCAGTCATGACCCCCCCTAGGGACCCATTTCAGTATAATGTGGCAGGGGTAGTCCTGATATAGCGCTGGAAGGGACTTAAACCACCAATAAACAACACAAACCGTACCGTTGGCTGAAAGGGTTTGTGTTGCGTTTAGAGTCTTACCTCCATTAGATGGCCTGGGGTGGGAGGTGGGGAGGGGGGGAGGGGGGGGGGTGAAAATAGCAAAAACAAGAAGCACTACGGTAAAACCTATTTGTAACTACTTCAAGACTCGGATAAAAAGACATTAAGTAAAACCTGCGCGTAGTAACCACCTTCCAGATTCTCTTGAAAAGACGTACGGTAAAACCTGCCTGTCTTGACCCTCTGCTAGACCCGGATAAAAAATAGGCATTATGTAATGACCAACTTCGAAACCCAGATAAAAAAGGACGTACAGTTGAACCTGTTGTAGCGACCACCTTTCAGACTAGGATAAAAAAAGACGTACAGTCAAATCTATTTTAGTGAGCATCAGGCAGTTTTGTTTATTTTGGTTTATTTTTTGAATTAATGGCAATGAATTATGATCATCAGTAATAATGAAAAAAGGGAAAATGATTATTGGGGAATTATGGGTTTTGTCAGGGAGACATTTGTTTTTGTTTATATAAAAACCAGAAACTAAATAGATGTCGATGTGAAGTGTGTAATATAAGCCTGTTATTGTTATTGTTTATTAATATTATTATTATTGTTATTATTATTATTATTATTATTATTATTATTATTATTATTATTATTATTATTATTATTATTATTATTATTATTATTATTAATTACAGTTGGGCTGAAAGCTCCAAGGTGTTACTGTCGGAAGACGCTGCGAAAGTTCCTCTTTTTTTCTCTTTTTTTTTTTAGACTTAGTCGGATTGCTCTTATCACATCAGAAGAGGGGTATCCATTTTATTTTATATGCTTCTTCTCCTTTCAAATTTTGTACGAATGTTCTCTGGTTAAAATTGCTTTTTTTTTTTTTTTTGGGGAGGGGGGGGGGGGTAATCCGCCAAAAATTGGCCAAATTCGGGTATTTAAAACTTTATGGATGCCAGTTTCAAAATGTTTCTTCTCCGATAATTTTGATCGGATGACTTTCAAATTTTGCGTAAATGTTCACTAGGCGGTCCTTTTTAGCCCAGCTTACGTTACACGTAAGCTGGGGTATTCCTATCGGTTTGCGGGCGGTGTCCGTTAGTTAGTTAGTTAGTTAGTTAGTTAGTTAGTTAGTTAGTTAGTTAGTTAGTTGTTTATTTAGTAAACTTTGGTTCAAAATGCATCTCGTCCTACAATTTTGATCCGATGTCATTTATTTTTGGTGTGAGGTATCCCTAAGGGGTCGTGCATACGGCTTGTGCTTTTCTAGTCGATCGGGTGATTTTTGAATTTTTGGCGAATTTTTAAAGAAAAAATTTTAAAATGTATCTCCTCCTACATTTTTGACCCGATGTCATTTATTTTTGGTATGAGGCACCCCTAAAGGGTCGTGCATACGGCTTGTGCTTTTTTAGTCGATCGCGCAATTTTTGTATTTTTGGGGAATTTTTAAAGCAAAATTTTCGAAAATAATTCAAAATGCATCTACTCCTACAATTTTGATTCGATGTCATTTATTTTTGGTGTGAGGCATCCCTAAGGAGTCGTGCATACGGCTTGTGCTTTTTTAGTCGATCGGGTGATTTTTGAATTTTTGGGGAATTTTTAAAGAAAAAAATTTAAAATGTGTCTCCTCCTACATTTTTGACCCGATGTGATTTATTTTTGGTATGAGGCATCCCTAAAGTGTCGTGCATACGGCTTGTGCTTTTCTAGTCGATCGGGTGATTTTTTAATTTTTGGGGAATTTTTGAAGAAAAAAATTTAAAATGTATCTCGTCCTACATTTTTTATCCGATGTCTTTTTTTTTAGCCCAGTTTGCTTTTAGCCAACAGGGCTATACAGATGGGGGCAAGTATCGTCCGTCTGTCCGTCCGTCCGTCCGTCTGTCCGTCCCGCGACCGTTAAAAGTGGAATAACTTTTTTATTTTTTATCCGATTCTTACCAAATTTTAAACACGAGTTCCTAACCCTTTACTGCATTAGGAAATATTTTTATTTTTGCGGTTTAAACCATTTTTGGTGATTTTATTGCCAATTTGGGCAAAATACAAAAAAACCTATCTAGTCCCTCATTTTTCATCGGAAGATTCCGAAATTTTTTATGAAGAAACTAGGACTAAGGGGTAAAAAAAGTACTTTTTTCGATTTTTGAATTTCGCCTTATTTTTGAATCTACTGAGCTTCAAAGTTTGCAACTTCTAAAAATTGACAAATTTCCAATTTTTTTTTCTGAACAAAGTAGTTAAAGTGGAATATCGTTTTTATTTTTTATCCGATTCGTACCAAATTTTTTACACGAGTTTTTAACCTTCTACTGCATTAGGATTTTTTTTATTTTTTGGTTTAAACCATTTTTGGTGATTTTATTGCCAATTTGGGCAAAATACGAAAAAACCTATCTAGTCCCTCATTTTTCATCGGAAGATTCCGAAATTTTTCATGAAGAAACTAGAACTAAGGGGTGAAAAAAGTTCTTTTTTCGATTTTTGAATTTCGCCTTATTTTTGAATCTACTGAGCTTCAAAGTTTGCAACTTCTAAAAATTGGCAAATTTCCATTTTTTTTTCTTAACAAAGTAGTTAAAGTGGAATATCTTTTTTATTTTTCATCCGATTCGTACCAAATTTTAAACGCGAGTTTTTAACCTTCTACTGCATTAGGAATTTTTTTTATTTTTTGGTTTAAACCATTTTTGGCGATTTTATTGCCGATTTGGGCAAAATACGAAAAAATCTATCTAGTCCCTCATTTTTCATCGGAAGATTCCGAAATTTGTTATGAAGAAACTAGAACTAAGGGGTGAAAAAAGTACATTTTTCGATTTTTGAGTTTCGCCTTATTTTTGAATCCACTGAGCTTCGAAGTTTGCAGCTTTTAAAAAATTGGAAATTTCCATTTTTCTTCTTAAAAAAGCAAAGTTTCAATTTGCAGAGGGGCACAATATGTTACATGCAAGTACTTTTGGTTGGACTTTTCAGTAATTTTGTTGTCAGTAGGTCATTTCTATGATATTTTCAAGTGGGCGATAATAGGGAACATTGGGCGATAAAGCAAGAAAGTTGTAATTTTCGCTTTAAAAGTGCAGGGATCAATTCTATGTCCCGAAATTTTGATAAATATGATATTTTTCGGATGGGCGATAATAGGGAATATTGGTCGATACTGCAAGAAAGTTGTAATTTTCGCTTTTAATGTGCAGGAAACAATTCTAGGACCCGAAAATATGATAAATATAATATTTTTCGGGTGGGCGATAATAGGGAACATTTTGCGATAATGCAAGAAAGTTGTAATTTTCGCTTTAAAAGAGCAGGAATCAATTCTATGACCCGAAAATATGATAAATGTGATATTTTTCGTGTGGGCGATAATAGGGAGCATTGGGCGATAATGCAAGAAAGTTGTAATTGTCGCTTTAAAAGTGCAGGGATCAATTCTATGACCCGAAAATATGATAAATGTGATATTTTTCGGGTAGGCGATAATAGGCAATATTGGGCGATAATGTAAAAAAAATTGTAATTTTCGCTTTAAAAGTGCAGGAATCAATTCTATGACCCGAAAATATGATAAATGTGATATTTTTCGTGTGGGCGATAATAGGGAACATTGGGCGATAATGCAAGAAAGTTGTAATTTTCGCTTTAAAAGTGCAGGAATCAATTCTGTGAGCCGAAAATATGATCAATGTGATATTTTACGGGTGGGCGATAACAGGGAATATTGGGCGATAAAGCAAGAAAGTTGTAATTTTCGCTTTAAAAGTGCAGGAAACAATTCTAGGACCCGAAAATATCATAAATATAATATTTTTCGTGTGGGCGATAATAGGGAACATTGGGCGATAATGTAAGAAAGTTGTAATTTTCGCTTTAAAAGAGCAGGAATCAATTCTATAACCCGAAAATATGATAAATGTGATATTTTTCGGATGGGCGATAATAGGGAACATTGGGCGATAATGCAAGAAAGTTGTAATTTTCGCTTTAAAAGTGCAGGAATCAATTCTATGACCCGAAAATATGATAAATGTGATATTTTTCGGGTGGGCGATAATAGGGAATATTGGGCGATAATGTAAGAAAATTGTAATTTTCGCTTTAAAAGTGCAGGAATCAATTCTGTGACCCGAAAATATGATCAATGTGATATTTTACGGGTGGGCGATAACAGGGAATATTGGGCGATAAAGCAAGAAAGTTGTAATTTTCGCTTTAAAAGTGCAGGAAACAATTCTAGGACCCGAAAATATGATAAATATAATATTTTTCGTGTCGGCGATAATAGGGAACATTGGGCGATAATGTAAGAAAGTAGTAATTTTCGCTTTAAAAGAGCAGGAATCAATTCTATAACCCGAAAATATGATAAATATGATATTTTTCGGATGGGCGATAATAGGGAATATTGGGCGATAATGCAAGAAAGTTGTAATTTTCGCTTTTAAAGTGCAGGGATCAATTATATGTCCCGAAAATATGAAAAATATGATATTTTTTGGATGGGCGATAATAGGGAACATTGGGCGATAATGCAAGAAAGTTGTAATTTTCGCTTTAAAAGTGCAGGAATCAATTCTATGACCCGAAAATATGATAAATGTGATATTTTTCGTGTAGGCGATAATAGGGAGCATTGGGCGATAATGCAAGAAAGTTGTAATTTTCGCTTTTAAAGTGCAGGAATCAATTCTGTGAGCCGAAAATATGATCAATGTGATATTTTACGGGTGGGCGATAACAGGGAATATTGGGCGATAAAGCAAGAAAGTTGTAATTTTCGCTTTAAAAGTGCAGGAAACAATTCTAGGACCCGAAAATATCATAAATATAATATTTTTCGTGTGGGCGATAATAGGTAACATTGGGCGATAATGTAAGAAAGTTGTAATTTCGCTTTAAAAGAGCAGGAATCAATTCTATAACCCGAAAATATGATAAATGTGATATTTTTCGGATGGGCGATAATAGGGAACATTGGGCGATAATGCAAGAAAGTTGTAATTTTCGCTTTAAAAGTGCAGGAATCAATTCTATGACCCGAAAATATGATAAATGTGATATTTTTCGGGTGGGCGATAATAGGGAATATTGGGCGATAATGTAAGAAAATTGTAATTTTCGCTTTAAAAGTGCAGGAATCAATTCTGTGACCCGAAAATATGATAAATATGATATTTTTCGGATGGTCGATAATAGGGAACATTGGGCGATAGTGCAAGAAAGTTGTAATTTTCGCTTTAAAAGTGCAGGAAACAATTCTATGACCCGAAAATATGATAAATGTGATATTTTTCGTGTGGGCGATAATAGGGAACATTGGGCGATAATGTAAGAAAGTTGTGATTTTCGCTTTAAAAGTGCAATAATCAATTCTATGACCCGAAAATATGATAAATATGATATTTTTCGTGTCGGCGATAATAGGGAACATTGGGCGATAATGCAAGAAAGTTGTAATTTTCGCTTTAAAAGTGCAGGAATCAATTCTATGACCCGAAAATATGATAAATGTGATATTTTTCGGGTGGGCGATAGTAGGGAATATTGGGCGATAATGCAAGAAAGTTGTAATTTTCGCTTTAAAAGTGCAGGAAACAATTCTAGGACCCGAAAATATGATAAATATAATATTTTTCGGGTGGGCGATAATAGGGAACATTGTTCGATAATGTACGAATGTTGTGACCCGCGCATCAAGACAACCTAAGGAAACTTGTGCACTTGTCCAAAATAAGTACGAAAGTAAAGTAAACATGCGCATTGGTCTGGAATAAGAACCGCGCATTAATCTTTATTAAGTTAAATAAACATGTGCACTGTTCCAAAATGAGAGCCGCGCATCAACGCAAATTAAATAAACATGCGCACTTGTCTGAATTAGAACCGCGCATCGAGGCAAGTTACATAAATATGCGCACTGGTCCGAAATGCGAGCGTTGTTTGAAGGTATCTATGGCAATCTATCCAGTCTACCAGATATACAAAAAATCTGTTCCCAATTTTTCTTGGAAAGAAATCTTTGTATGCATTTATCGGTCTATGTTCTGGTCCGGTGCTAAATTAATTATTGAGCTAGCTCTTTGCCGTCTCATCTTTTGAAGCTTGATATTTCAGGGAAATTCCTTCGCTCATGCACGCTGGAATGGGTCTTATTGCTTTTCGTAAGCTGGGACTTTGTCCTTGGACAAACTTGTTTTATTTATTATTATTTTTTAAATTTTTTGGAATGGTTACTTCTTTGGTAATCTCCCAAAACGTGGCTAGATGGGGGGGGGGGGGGGGGGGGGGGAGTCATTTAAAATTTTGATCGGATTCCTTTAACATTCTGTACGAATGTTTCTCGAATGTTTCACTTTCGGAAAATTACTTCTTTTTGGCGATTCTCCAAAAACTGGTCAATTGACGGCATTTTAAATCTTTTTCGCTTTCCAAAATGCGCTACCTGTTGCAGTTTGATAGGATTTCTTTGAATATTTCTCTTCATGTGATCTTTAATTGATTTTCGCACCTCCAAAAATTGGCCTCCTACCGCCGTTTGAATGTTTTGGGTATCAAGTTTATCAAAATACAAATAAACTTAATAATTTTAGTCAGAATTCTTTCAGGTTTAAGTGTAGCCCTTTGAAAAATTTTTAGTAACCAGTTTCTAAAATAAGACTACTACGTTTTGGCGACCACACAAGCCCTGTTGATACTTGATTCACTAGATCTCAGCTAGTCGCAATGTCCATGGGCATCCATGTTTTTTTTCCCCCTTTCAGATCGTGTAATGTGATTCGAACCCAACGAATATGGATTTTTTTTTAGATTTACCGCTTTTTTTTTTAATTTATTTTTATTTATTTATCTATTTTAAGTCCCACGGATTGCAGGGTTGAGATTTCGCGGTCGCCCGGTCGCCCGCTAGACAAATTTTGCAAAAATTGCGCCGGGCGACTAACCTTTGTGCCGGGCGACTAACTTGTTAAAGAAAATTTTGCAAAGTCTCAACCCTGGGAATGATTCATGCACATGAATGAGAAAGGGAAAGGTTTGTGGACTTTATTTTTTCTGCTACATGCCAGGCCAACCTGTGGTGTTGTAGGAGGATGTGCGGCACTGCCCCGGACGCCACTGACCCGGACGCCACTGACCCGGACGCCACGAGTACAGAGACAAGGATGCCTGCCTATTTCCAAAAGCGGTGTAATGAACCTGAAACTGTTCAGGGATCAACAAGATAGCTACCGTAAGCGTGTACCAGTGTGAGTGCTGGGGGGGGGGGGGATGGCTGGCAGTGTAATGACCTGAAACTGTTCAGGGATCAACAAGATAACTACCGTAAGCGTGTACCCGTGTGAGTGCGGGGGGGGGGGGGGGATGGCTGGCAGTGTGATGACCTGAAAGTGTTCAGGGATCAACAAGATAGCTACCGTAAGCGTGACGCCAGTGTGGGGGTGGGGGGGGGGAGGGGGGGGTCTTTCGTTGGGTAGCAGTATGATGACCTGAAAATGTTCATCGATCAACAAGACAAGGTGGAGGGAGAGTTTTAATTTCAGTCACTCCCCCCCCCCCCCCCACCCTCACCTCCCCTCCTTTACGGTCTGGGTGTTTCTTTGTTTTTTTTCTTGACTCATGTGATCTTTTATCTGAGCAAAAGTCCCCGTGCGGCTATAGCCAAAACATGTGCATTAAAACCCACTTATATCGCCATCGTTCAGTCCTCACACGTTATCGAAAACTCACGTCTTGCCCAATATTATACAATACCGTAAATACCCACAATTTTCTTATGGAGTTTCGTAATTTGGGGATTATAAATTTTTAAAAAGAAAAGAAAAAGTAGCATTTTGTGAGCATGTTTTCCGCGTCCAGTTCAACGTCATCTAAAAGGTGCCTAGCTGCAGTATTAAAAAAGTGGGGGGGGGGGGGGGGATCTGCAAATTGCAAGTCAGAAGTGCTGGCTCGCCGTTAGGGGTATGAATGGAACCGAGCCGAATCCTGGGAATGGCGTATCTTGGCATTCCTACTAGCCAGTAGTGAGCAGATATGGACTTCTTCGAGTTAATGTTGTTGACCAGAAATAAAAGTTTGACCTGAAATACTGGGTCTGTGTCACTTCGTGGTTCCATGTGACTCCGTGGGTCCCTGCCACTCCGTGGGTCCGTGTCACTCTGTGGGTCCGTGTCACTGTTTTGGGTCCGTGTCATTCTGTGGTTCCGCGTCAGTCTGGGTCCGTGTCACTCCATGTGTCCGTGTCATTCCATTGGTCCGTGCCACTTCGTGGATCTGTGTCACTCTATGGGTTCTGTTCACTCCACCATGGGTCCGTGTCACTCCATGGGTCTGTGTCGTTACGTAGGTTAATGTCACTTCGTGTTTCAATGTCATTCCGTGGGTCCGTGTCACGCCTTGATTCCGTGTGACTCTGTGGGTCCGTGTCACTCCGTGGATCCATGTCACTCCATGGTTCCGTGTCACCCCATGGGTCCGTGTCACTCCATGGGTCCGTGTCACTCCGTGAATCCCTGTCACTCCATGTGTCCATGTCATTCCCTTGGTCCGTTTCACTGTTTGGGTCCTTGTCACTCTGGGCTGTGTCACTCTGCAGGTAGAAAGGCCATTGCGGAAGCGGCGGAGAAACAGAAGAAATTGCACGTGACCAACGTGCCTCTCGACACGAGCGAGGCGGATTTGAGACAAGTTTTCCCGAATGCCACCGGCGTTGAGCTGCTTAAAGGAAGAGGAAGCACGTAAGTTGAGTGTATTTCTTCAGCCAAAATCGCACGTTTCTCAGGCCACAGTCACCGTGAAACATTCTTTTTCCATATCAAAGAAATCACGTGACTTGTGACACAGTCACACTGAAACATTCTTGTAGAAGCAGGGGCTGTAGCAATCGTTTAAAGTGTGTGTGTATGTGTGTGGGTGTGTGTGTGAGCGGCTTCGTCGGGAAACAAGACGAATTGGTGTGTATCACGTTGCAATGTTAAAGTGAAACGGACCGAATTTCGGTCCGTTTCGCATTTAAGGCGGGTCGTCCGTTTCGCAAATCTGTGTTAGGGGTTCATTTTGCGAAACAGGACGTGCTCTTTCACCTACCATGAACTGTGTGTGAGAAAAGCACGTGGAACGAGAGCCAATCAGAAGCCGTACACGTCTTCCGATCTGTGTGAAATCTATTTTTGTATCACATTTCAGCCAATCAGGTGCTAGCACATGTGTCAGGGGAGCGCAACCACGTGTTGCAGTGGACCCGGCCTCGGGTGGTTGTCTACTTTTTGGTCGACATTTTAGTAGATTTTGGGGTGGCATATCCATATAATTGTATTTAAAACAGTAAGAATAATATCGCAAATTTAAAGTTTTAAAGTTATTTATTGTTTTTGTTTGTAGCCTATAAATGTCAAAAATCAAAGTAAAAGTGGAGGGTAAACAAGGCAACACGCCTTTTGGTACTGGATGATAATATCAGAAAGTTTCCACTTCAGTTTTTTAAAGTACATATTTTTGTTTAACTGAAGCAAAGTGTCACATATTTTATTAAGCAATCGTTAGAGTTTGTTTATCTTCGTAGATTCTTGTTTTTTTTAAACCAAGTCATTTGTTTGACATATTATTCTCGGTTTCTTTATGTAAGCCGGTCTGTTTCGCAAGCCACATGTATGCGTGTTGTGTGTGAATTGCAGTCACTGTAAACTCTCAGTGCAATTTATAACTTTTTGTTATGCGACCAGGCGTGTTTCGTGTCCGTACATGTCTTATTTACACTCAATTTTTCTGTGGCTATCGCTGAAATTGACTTAATCTCTCATTACTTGATGCCCTTAAACTTGAGTGCTGTGTTCACCAAATTCTCCCAAATTCACCTGGTTTAGCCGTGTAGAGCAGGTTCTTGTGTGATGCCATTTATATTTTTTGGGTGTGCAAGCGTGTGTCATGTGCGTACAAGTTTAATATACACTCAGTCTTTCCGTCAATATTACTTAAACTGAGTTTCGTTTCTCACTGCTTAGTGACCTTAATCTTAAGTGTGCTGTCTTTTTTTTTAAAATTCGGCTCATTTCACTTTGACTGAATCTAAAACTTCAAAAGTCCATTGTTGCATTAGCGCAAGTAGAGGGGTACACCCCCACCCCCACCCCCCCCCCCCCCTTCTGTAACAAAAGCAAAATGCAATGGTACAGCCTATTAGTCGTAAAAAATGTTAAACTTAAGATTTTTGCAGGCGAGAACCCCCTCACCTCTAATAATCAAGCACTGCGAAATTGGTAGTTGATAAACGCATTATAATCGGCTTATTTTGCTCATTGCAGGACGTAATCCTTCAAAAATATATTGCTCCATTAGTGTAGCTAGTGGGAGACAATGACGTGCAACCCTCTCCCCCCTTTATCAAAAAGAATGTCGCATTAACTGAGTTTCATATCTCACTACTTGTTGGCCTTAACTTGAGTGTGCTGTATGCACAACATTTTCTTAAATTCGACTTGATGCGCCCAGTAGATGCAGTTATTTCTCTGTGCCATTTGTATCTTTCTGTGGGGGGGGGGGGGGGGGTTACGAACGTGTTTTATGTGCTTCAAGTCAAATTTACCCCAGTCTCTCTGTTAATATCGCTTTAACTGAGTTTAACTATCTCACTGTCCTTAATCTTGAGTGTGCTTTACTTTAAAAAAAAGCAGAGAGAGAGAGGGAGAGAGCGAAATCGATTCGTTTCACATTGACTTTGCGTTTTGACACACCAAAACGTCCTGTTTTTTTTTTTCGAGCCAAAAATTGTTGTATTTGTACTGTTAAATTAGCGCAACAACGGAGTGGGGGGAGCATTCGGGGTAAACCCCACCCTTTCCCCAAAAAGCGAAATGCTCTCGTAAAGTCTAGAAGTGAACAAAAATTTTGCCGGCCAGATCCCCCTCACCCTTCCCCTTCCTCTCTTGCACACACCAACTGCGAAATTGATAGTTGATAAAACACCGAAACGGCTATTCGCAGTTGATTTGCTTTGATCTGTGAACCGGCTAAAAGCACGAGATTCCAACGCTCATGACAAGCTGACTGTATATTATTGTGCGCTGTTTTCATTGTGTGAGCACTACTTTTATGATTGGCTTGCCTTCTTACTGTTTACGCGCGAAATAATCCGTTATTTTGTGAAGGATTTCTGCCATTAAAATGCTTGTTTAGTGATATTTTTTAGCTTGTGTTAGTTTCTAAAAAAATATCGTAAGGTTTGGAATGAAATGATGTGCGAAACACTACAGTGTGTACATGAACTTGAATGTTTTTTTTTTACCCAGTATGCAAATTAACCTGTCACGAGGTGTAGACGCGTGGCTTTGTTCTTGATGGCATCATTTTCAAAGCAGAAAGCGTCCAGGACACATGTGGATAATTTTTGAAAAAAGTTAATGAGGATATGTCTGAAAGGTAAATACACACATATTAAAAACGCGTTTATTTTGTGAATCACGAGAAAATGTTGTTTTAGCGTATTTGGTGTGATTTGTGGCATTTTCTTTAAGAATGTGTAAGATGCTGCTGTAAAAATACAGGCTTGTTATGAAGGCGGCAAATTCTAGGCTAACATTTCTTGTCATTTTACGGATTTAACTGTTTAGAAATGTTTGTTACAAGAAAATTGTTGCTCAGTTTCGCTTGAAAATGCTGTCGATGTTGTCTTTTCATGGATTTCTTGGTTTATAATTTTTTGTAAGTTGCCACTGCTGGAAACTAGCTTTTTTAGGCCCGAGTTCTTGGGACCCGGGTTTTTGAAAAAGGAGGGTCCAAAGCTATTTAGGGAGGATCCGAACCAGCCTCGGTGGCCTAGTGGTTAGAGTGTCCGCCTCGAGACTGGAAGATCGTCGGGTCATACCTAAGACTTTAAAATTGGGACTCCTCCTTGCTACCCTGTGAGGCACTCGACATGTAAGGGTTAGAAGGACGGCTGGAGTGCCCCATTTCAGTATAATGTGGCAGGGGGATCCCGATATGACCATAGCAGTTGAAAGGGATCTAAAGAACGATACAATACAATTGGGACCCAGGTTTTTGAAAAAGGGGCGTCCAAAGCTATTTAGGGAGGATCCGAACCATGCTAAGATAAAATAGGGCGCAAGAAGACCTGATTTTGCGCGGGTCAGGCTGACTCTGGGTAGCCAAAAACGGGGGGGGGGGGGGGGCTCTAACCCCGCCAATTTCCAGCCCTGCTAATACGTACACAGACTTTTGTCAATTTTTAACCCCCTCCCCTCAACGCAGTCCGGATTTTTTGCCCCCCTCCACCTTGAACGCATAAAAGAATAAGCCAATAAGCAAGACTTTTGCGGAGAATTTTTTGCGTTTCGGCTGAATTCAGGTAGGATTAGTATGTAAATGATAGAAACAAAAACGGCATGGATGGTCTCTTAGAAAAAAAAAAATCGGTCAATTTAGCGCAGTTACAGCTTATGCAGTTGGGTCATACCTAAGATTGCGGTTCTTGCTACTCCGTGAGGGACTCCACATACAACGGTTAGAGAGATTGTGAATGCCCCATATCAGTGTAATGTGACAGGGGGCCCCTATATGGCCACAGCAGTAAAAAAAAAGAAGATAGAAAATCACAATGCTACACAAAATGTATCAGGTCACTTGTCGGTTAGTTTCGCTAAGATTTATGGATTGTGTTGTCATTATTTCAAATTCGCAATATATTCAGCTAATGGTAATTCTCTTATTGCTTTCACAGATGCCGCGGAAAAAAGGGTGGATTAAAAAGACAAAGGTCCCAGAGAAGTGACATTGTGCTTCATACGTGTAGAAGGAAGTGGTGGCCTGCACGTGTGGAAGGCCGGAACCCTGACGGAAGTATAGAAGTCTCGTTTGGGCTTTCGACTTTGCGTAAGTTCTTGCTTTTTTCTATTGCTTTCCTTTCGAGGTCGCGGACGTCCTGTAAAACCAGGTTGATTTAGATTTCCTTTTGTTTTTGCATGTTCGTGTGGAATGATGACGTCCTATTCGCAGAAATTATACTTTTGTAGAGTTGAAAGACCAGTATTGTACCCTTTTTTTGCTCCTGCTGAGAGTGATGCATGATTTTAAAACATTCTTTCATTTTTAGTCCGGAGAAAGTTTCCGATCCCAGGAAGCTCAAACCGTTTCCTATGGCTGTGGGAATTGGTAATATGTTATTAAGAAATGACAGGTTTTTCCTTCCCTGTGATTGGGTTAGATATCTATTTTTTGTATGGTTTGCCAGTCTCCGTTTTTGTTGAGTTTTGCATGATAGTGCTTCATAAGTTTGCAGGTATGATTATCTAGACGGAAACATCAGAGCCAAAAGTATCTTAGATGAAGTGCTGAATCTCTCTATTGCCAGTTGCACGCTCCCTTTGCTAAACGGACTGTATGTGCGAGATTTTACTTATTCGCATACCACCTATTTTTTAATTTTCTCTTCGGTGTCTGTTCTCTCGTAACGTACGTGGTAAGGAAATTGAAATGACCATTGTGTTTGTGTAATTTTTGTGTTCACGCCTTGGAATGATAAAAAAGTATCGTTTTCCTTTACGTGCTTTGTGTTTTCGCATGGTTTTTGGGAATGATTTGTGTGCGTCTCAACTTGTATGGAATGAAATGTGAAATGATTAAGCATTTTGTCATGTTTTTCTGCAGAAGAGGTGTGTAAAAACCCCGGGAAGGGATACATCAAGGCCTGGGCAGAAGCCGCAAAGAGGTTATGCGGCAGGGATCAGAGTCACTTGACCCATTTTGTGGGTGAAATTGTTGGGGGACCGGTTAAAGATAGTGATGACAGTTCGGATGTTAACCAAGCCTGTAGACAGATTATAAAGCAGCGGAAAATATCCCTGCGCCGATTTCAGGTAATTATAGGTGGACGAATATACAACATATATTTTGATTGACCCGTACTTTTCGTTTCATTCGACATTTTTTGTGTGTGTGTGTGTGTGATCCGAAGGGCAGTTTCATTATTTTACTGAACCGGAACTTGTAAGACTGTAGCGAAACGGAATGTTGTCAGAATTATGAACGTGCGTGTCCTGTGCGGCTAAGCTTTAAATTTTTCAAGGATGAAATAAGGACGTTATAGTTTATGACTCGGCGGTTACATTAGAATCAAACATTGGCATTGCAAGAAAATCAAACACAGAGTTTAAATAAATTTTAAAAGCATCTGTTCATTTCGCTTGCACAGATTAAATGGTTTACATTTTCATACAATATCCCCGTTGCAGCGATCGCAGGAAGAAAAAGACACAAAACTCGCAGCGAATGCGGAATCGGCTGATGAAGGGGTATCTTCTGTGAAGTTGCTGGGTAAGTGAGGCTTTTGCATTTATAAAGGGTAAAAATTGTTGCTGAGGTGTGTCGGAAGGAGTATCTGATATATGTAGCACTAGTGCAGATTTGGTCAAGCCAACCAGGTGTTGGCATTTTAAAGAATTCAAGACATTTTTCGTGCGTTATGGTTGTCGGCGAAACGGACTGCTTATCAATGCCCACTGCTGTGATTACGGAAGACCTGAAGGGCAATTACTGCTGCTGCCCTATTTGGATTTTGCATGTGAAATCCTGCTTAGGCATTGCTTAAGCACTGCCTTAGCAGGATTTCACATACAAAATCCAAGTAGGGCAGCAGCAGTAGTGGCCCTCTAGTCTTCCGAATGTGATTGAAAGAGTTTTGTGCAGTTCAGCTTTGAATTGAAGATTGGATGTGAAGGTTATTCCTGGCCGCTACATGGTCTCTTTAAGCGTAGTTGGCATTTTGATTTCATGTGAAGCTGCCGAACGAATCCGCAGTGGTTTAGAGTCTGCAAAACAATTACAGTCTAGGGTGTCCAGCTTTGGTGTCCTGCTCATTTCGCTTATGTATTTAGAATGTGATGCATTTTCAGAAAATGTTCCCGTGGCAGCAAGGGTAAGGCGTGAGACGGAACACCGGGAATGTAGTCCAGGAAGCGATGCCGTTATTACTGGCGTCGGTGCCCTTTTACAAAAGTTTGCTTACAAGTCCAAGTAAGAGGGGGCAGCTACACATTTTAGTGACACAAAACTGGCGAAAGATGCGAAATTGGGTGTTACAGAGTCGTTTGAGGGCAAAGTACTTGGTAAGTGTTTTTTTTTTAACTTTTGAAGGATAAGATGTGTTGTTGCCCAGCTGTGTTTAAAGTGGTCACCTCCTGTGTTTAACGGCGATGAAGACCAGATCTGTCGAACCAACTGCTCTCAGTCTTAATAATAGCAATGAAAAGTTTAGCTTTATGTTGTTGAAGGTTGCAATGTTGCGAAGAAAGGAGATTGTGGTTGATTCAGTTTTCCAAAATTTTTGTTGCTTATTTTTGTTTTTAGGGTTTGCAACTGCAGCCCATTTCGCTGTTCCAAATAATTTTGTGTTTGCACCACGAAAACATGCTGTGAAAGAAACTAAAATATGACTTAAATTCAAAATCCTTTTAACTTTTTTAGGAGTGGTGAAACCTGTACCTGAACCAGTCAAGATTTTTGAGTTGTCCCACAAGACGGAAGGTGCTTACACGGTCCAACCGGGGAGTACCTATCTTACATGTGCAATGGGTAAGTCGTATTAAGCTTTGTTATCAATAAAAATACAGCGCTTATTCGCTTTGCACTTTAATCAACAAGGTAACTCAGAATTATTTATTGGCTTTGTTTCTTTCTCGTTTTAGGCGTGTTATCAAGTAAGTTGAACGTAAAAAAAGTGTGCAGTGCAACTGGTTTCGCTTATATCACATAAATGCATTTACCATTTGCTTGTATAACTCTCATGCCTGTCATTCTGTTTTGTTGTAGAAGCTGTTGGACTTGTTTGCAGGATGGTAGAGAGGCGTGGAGGGGTAGATGCGTAGGTATTTGCGGGACATGAAATTGCAACATGTGTTGTGAGGGATGTGGTAGAGGGACTGCAACCTGAAGGCATAACTTTTTCCTACATTGATCTTCGCAGCAAACAGCAGATACAAGTGCTATTTTTGGTAGGTTTTACGTATTTCATTTTTTTTTTTTGCTTTATACTATAGTGCAATATACACTTTACGGTCTGGTTCTAAACTCATGAGACGTCACGCAAGCGAAACCAGCCAGGTTAAATGCAAGTCTTCAACATAACACGACCTCACGTTTCGCATATTAAGTGCGTTTTATATGGAAAGGATATTTAGAAATGCATTTTGTTTCAGCAGATGTCTTGACCAAAGCAAATGAGGGGGGGGGGGGGGGGGGGGCAGGAGCAAACTAGCCATGAACTTTGTCAGCCACAAGCTACAACAGTATAAGAGCAAAACTTTTTTCCAAATTTATCATTTTCTGAGATGTTGCGTGATGACGCCGAACCTGATCCTGAGTTTCTAGCGCAATTGATGGCCTGTAGTGTACCCGTAACATATCGGCAGCGGTTTATTCATCAACAGCTGTAAGGGCGGAGGACCTTGCGCAAGAGCAACAGCAGCATGCCTTGGAAAGGTTTTGCGAGCTGACAGAAGAAACAAAAAGTGGTCAGCAAAATAGTTTTTATGCGATGTCCATTTCGCTGGTATTGAGCAGTTGTGCAGTGGTGAAGTGTAGTAGTCAGAAAAATATTAATACCGTTAAACGAAGACATTATTGCTAGCCAGGCTCCCCCCCCCCCCCCCCGTTCCCCCTTCCATTCGGCTTTCACACATGTACTGCGAATTTGGTAGTTGATAAATACACCCAAACGGCTTGTTTCACAAAATGGCAGGACGTAATATTGGTGTTACTAGGATTCTACAATAAGATGCACCCCTGACCCCACCTTCTCTTTGTCCTCAAAGAAAAAAAAAGATTTAACTGAGTTTCATCACTCACTACTTCGAGCCCATAATATGGAGTGTGCTGTTTTTATTATTATTATTATTATTATTATTATTATTATTATTATTATTATTAACCATCAGCCAGTATTAGCTGAAGGCCATTGCTATCGGTCTGTCCGTCCGTCTGTCTGTCCGTAAACTATCTCAAAAACTATTTATCTGAGCTTCACGAAACCTTACAGGAAGAAAGTATACATAGTGTAGATGTGCAAACATCCGTCCTTCGCTTCATCCGTTGCACCTTGTATGTTGTTTTTGTCCGGGCGGTATTTCAAATGAGTAACTGGACCACAGTGACGTAGCCTCTGTTGGTTGAAGGCTCCGCAGCTCCGATGCCTATGTTTATTATTATTCAAAATTCATTTCGTTTCACTGCGACATGTTGATACACCAGAATGAAAAAAGTGTACTTGGTGTAATTAGGGGGATACAATGGGGTGCAACCTTCCTTCTCCTCCCCCTCCCCCTCACCTCGCCCCTTTCTCAAAGAAAAAAATAGATTTAACTCAGTTTCAACGCTCACCTGTTGGTGCCCTTCATCTGGAGTCTGCTTTGGTTTTTTTTTTTTTCAAAATTTGGTTCGTTTCACTGCGCCATGTTGATACACCAGAATGTTTATTTTTTAACCAAAAAGTGCAATATGAAGTTTAGCAGTTGCAGTTAATGTTATTAACAAATTGAAGTAAAAAGTTTATAATGCAAACATATGAAATGGGGTTACATTCGCTGTGGCATGGTAGTATTTTGTCCTTCTTGTGTAAAAGTGGCTTGCTTTGCATTTGCCATGATTTCTTTCTGTCTGAATTGCAGTGCTATTGGCGGTTAATATATTTATTGCAGAGACGGGAAAAAATTGTGATCCCCAGGTGTTCGAGATGTCCGTGAGAGAGGTCATTCCGTTGGAACCGAATGTTGAAAAACACGTCTCAGATTCATCGATAGCGGAATTGAGTTTTCCCGTACCAGTCGCGCTGATAGAAAACAGTTCTCCCGTACCAGTGGCCCAGATAGAAAAGCCAAAGAGTTTCTCGCTGCGAATTCGCCCTAAACAGAAAAAGCTACAGCCCCAGTCCGATGAAAGCTCTTCCGTCGATCATGACCATGATTCAGACTACGTACTCACTCCAAAATAGAAAAGGTTCTCAGGAAAAAAGCATAAATTTAGTTCAAGTAGCAGTGATGAGGAGTCTGATGAAGCCCCTATCACATCAACTCCACGAAAGGCAGCGAAAGCAACGGTTCGCAGACCAGCAGTGAAAAGTAGCCAGAGATCAGGTGGCAAACACAGTCAATTGAAAGCTTCACCGGCGCCAGAGAAAGACAAAAGAGAGAGACAGAAATATCCTAAAAAGTCGGAGTTACAGCCCAAGTCCGTCAGAAGCTCTGGCCACGCTCATGATCATGATTAAGACTACGTACCCACTCCGAAAAAGAGAAGGTTACCAGGAAGAAAACATACATTTACCACAAGTAGCAGTGAGTCTAATGAAACCCCTATCACAACAACTCCATTGAAAGCGGCGAAAGCAACGGTTAGCAGAGCATCAGTGAAAAGTAGCGAGATCTCAGGCGACGAATACGGTCAATTGGAGGACTCATCGGTACCTGTTGGAGAAAAAGACAAAACAGAGAGACCGATGTTTAGTTCAAGTACCGACAGATCCGTAACTACACCCGTTACATCGACCCCAAAGAAATCACGTCGCAAGTCAGCGAAACAAACGGTTTCAACACCATCAGCTTTAAGAAGCGAAACCTCGGATAGAGAACCAGCTACTGCAATCGAATCTTCAGCGATAGCAACTGCGGATAGTGATTTCAATCTACCAAGACTGGACCCAGCCAGTAAAAAAAGCATTGTTGTTTCTTTTGTCACAAATTGATTGCGCGTGTAGCCGAACATTGCACAGGCGTCCATCGCAACGAAGACGAAATAAAAGAAATCAAAGACAAGCGTTGTCGTGCATTGGAATGTGATAGAATTCGAAAATTGGCAGATTATTGGTACAACAAACAGGCCAAAAAGAAAGGGTTGAAAGACTTAATTGTCAAATACCGAAACACCATGAGGAAGAGGGAGAGAGCGAATGAAGAAAAAGATTGTGTCCATACTGCAAGGCAATGATTACGAAAGAAAACTTCGCACGTCATCAAAGGAGGGAATGTAAGCAAAATGCAGATCGACGGGGAAAAGGGGAGAAAATTGAGATGCCCGAAAAAACTACGCGAAAACGACTTGTTCCTGAGGCAAGAGCTAAAATGATGCAAGTGGACACCCAGTCTGAAGCTGTTAAAAGGCTTTGGCACGCATGCACCCGTGTCAAACGACGGAGATCATAAAGAACGACAGGTTTGCTGCTAGAGCTGATGAAATTTTTATCCGATAAACACGGTCATATGTTGAAGCCGCAAAGTATGATAACACAACCCGTCATAGGTTTGGCAAAGTTACTTAGGCTGTGTCGCGAGAAATATCCCGATGTGTTCGTAAGCAGTGAAGACCTAGTCCACCCTGGCCACTACAGGCTAATGGAGAGCGTTATTAAAATGTCCCAGGACGAAGGACCAGCATCACAAGAAGAATTCAGCGATCCATCGGCGGTTATGAGATTAGGAGGAACTCTAAGAACACTTACAACCGAATACGAGATGCATTGCCTACGAAATGGAGACTACTCGAAAAACAATATTTCTTATGTGTTCCATTCTGTGCTCGATCATTATTACACATGTTTGTCCAGACGAGCTAACTTCCTGCTAAAGCGACGAAAATTTAACAAGAGAAAAATTCTGCCGATGTTTCAAGACATTGACAAGTTCTTCCAACACATATCGAACAGAATGAAGGTACTTCATACGAAACCGGCGAAAGAAGACATCTCTAGGGAAGTCGTGGTGTATACGCTCGCACAGGTGATAATGTTCAACAGAAAACGCAGTGGTGAGGTCGAAAGGTTGCTGTTGAAGGATTTAACTGACGGTCTGAAAACTTCATCACAGCCAGATCCCGAATATCTAGCGGGAATGCAGGAATTCGAAAAGCAGTTGGCAAGCAAATTGGTCAGGATTGAGTTCTTGGGGAAATGCCCTAGACGAATATCGGTGCTGTTAACAACCGAAATGCACGAACACATTAAGCTGCTGCTGAAACTACGCGAATTCTGTATGTCTTTGCACGTCCTGGAAATTATAACACACCGATGGAGGGGCACGTCGCGGTAAAAAAGGTAGCAGTGGAAACAGGCCTCACCGACTTGAACATTTTTAATTCAACAAACATGCGAAAACACCTTGCAACGATGTCGCTGGTATTAAACTTGCCGCACGTAGTGCAGAACTTTTTGGCAAAATTTCATGGGTCACGACATAAGGGTTCATAGGGATTACTACAGATTACCGGTTGACATTGTCGAAAAGAGTAAAGTGGCACAGGTCCTCATTGCCATAAACAGTGGGAAGCCTAGGGAACAATACCAACAAACGGGCTACGAAGCGTTGCCGGATGTGGAAAGTGGCCAAGTGACTGCAGAGGCTGCACAACGGAAAGTAGATTTATGTTGCACTTTATGTGTGAAATGTACTTCAACATTTTTAAGAAAATTTGAAAAGTATAGTTAGTTGACACTGTAACAGGGAGATGTTAAAAATCCACAGAATATGTTTTCAGATGTGTGTATTTCAGTACGTTTATTTTCCTACTTTTTTTCGACCTCGTTCCCATGTATGGTTTACAGCTGAGAAGATTTGAAGCAACACAAGTTTAGTGCGAAAATGGCGTGTATATGTAATTGGAGGTTTATTTCATATCCGTCTTTGCTGTTCGGAGGTGATATGGAAGAATCAGACGGAGAGGGAGAAATGGACGTCATAAGAGAGACAGAGCAACGACTGCTGGGTAAGGACCCTGTTTATCAGATTTCGCTTGAATTGTGCGCAAACAGGAGTAAAGTTGTGTAAGAAGATGATAAAGGGGGAAATATTTGTAATGCCTATTTCGTTTAACGTTTTTTTATTATTATTATTTTTTTAAACATTGTTCAAAATGTAGTTATCATTTAAAAGGCTGTCCAAAACATGAGACAGTAGTAATAAAATGTGTGACCTTTCAATTTCGCAGGATTTTGGTACTGCTGAAACTCTTCTACGAATGTTATTTATAAGAAAATGGCATTTTTTATGTTTTTACAGGCGATCAAACAACTCGTCCCCGCTTCAGTGACGTTGAACTGGCTCTCATGAAGACAATATTCAAGAAAGAATTACACCCTAAAGGCAGTCTTTCAACGATAGATGAAGTGGAGGATCGAGTGCGAGACGAGGAAATGTTACTGGGTCGTTCTGTGAGGGAAATCCTGCTCCACCGACCGCTGATGCTTTAGGCGATACTTAGGTACAAGCATACAAGCAAAAATATCAAAGAAAGACGTACTGCACATTTCGCATGGAGTGCGAGACTAAGAATTGTGTAAATAGCGGTTAATATAGTGAATGAATATTCAAAATTGCTTTTAATTGTATGTTGTTGACCCCTCACTATGTATAATTAATTTCTCTTGCATATAAACAAAAACACTGTATTTAGACGTATTCATTTGTGTTTTTTTTTTTCAGACGAGGTGGAATATGAAATTCCTTTGCCTGTCACCTCAGTGTCATCACTTATGAAAAAGAAACGGAAGAAATCCGGTCATACCCGCAAGTCAGAGCCCAGTGCCAGGAAAACTAAAGGTAGGATTTATCAGAAAGCATTCGGTTCACATAAATTTTAGGTGGTACATTTCGCTTGGTTCTGTTAATAGCGTTGCGAAAACTATATTGAATGTAACGTGTGCTTTCGCAAGTATTGACAGTTCATTGCACTTGCATCTTATAATCTCGCCTTATCTTTTGCAACTCGACAGTTCAATGTAAACTCACAAATTTATTTTCCTAGATATACATGTTTTACACTTTTATTATTTTACAGGTTCGAGTAGGCCATGGACGACAGAGTTAAAAGGAGCGGTGCATAAACATTTCCAATGCCACATTGACCGATATAAGCCGCCAACGATGAAAGAAATCAAGTCATGCCTTTCAGAGGAAAGTGATATTTTAGGACACAGGAACAAAGCTCAGTTGCGGGCATACCTTTCAAATTTGTACAAAAGAAATAGAAAGGCGGATGAAGCTTCAGATCCGTTTAAAAATAAGAAAATATTTTGGGAACATTTCGCTGTGATATCATGTTTGTTGGATTGTGTTTTTGTTTACACAAGTGCGGGGAGTTTTAAATTTATGAACGTCACGAGATGGGGTAGTAGACCCAAGTTGTGTTGTAGGGTCTCTAAACTTGCAAATTTTGTGCATGGTGGTGTGCGTACATTTCGCGTATGGTTTGAAAGTTTCAGCTGTGTATTTTTTTAGGAGGCTTTTATGTGGTTTCTATTTTATTGCCTCACGTTTTTTCGGTCTATCATTTGAAATTTTAAATAGTACACACAACACTGAGCTTGAAAATAAGATAGAGTTGGTTATTTACACATCACGGTTATATCAGTAGGAGATTTTGTTTTATTTTTCTCTATTTTGGTTTTATTTTAAAAGAGTTTTGTTTTTAAACATTCATCTGTATAAATCTGTATTTTGTTTTTAAACATTTCATCTGTATAGTATAAATCTCTGTTTTTAAACATTCATCTGTTTGAATATCTTTTGTACTGCTCTTCAGTATTTTGTAACTCTTCAATATATGTTAAATAGTTTGTGTATAGAAATGAAAGAAAATAAATATTAGAGGGGGGTTATGTTGTAAATAAAAGGAAACAAACTCTACGCTTGTTTGGCTTTTATTTAGTGTTTCCTTAATACTCTTTTACAGAAAGCACGTGGCCTTTGTTTATAAACAAAAATCGGTTTGTTTACGTTTTTACACAGTCTCGTTCCACAGCAACTTATAGTTGCAGATATAAAAAAATTGTGTAAAATATGCAAATTATGTAAACACAAATATCCCGTTTCGCACGGTTAATTCTTTGTTAAATTTCTCTTAATCTGTTGTCTTTTCTATATTATCGCTTTCGGAATTGAATGTAAAAAAATCTACCGAGATTTTCATATACAACTTATGTCTGAAAAGTGCCTAATAACGAAGTTAGATTTTTGGCGTACATTTCGCGAGTTGGAGAAGAAATCGCGGTTCGTCGTTAGTTTCCCGACGTGGTTGTATACGTGTGTGAGTGTGTGTTTGTATGTGTGTGTGTGTATGTGTGAGTGTGTGAGTACGCTTATAAATTGAAAAATCGTGTCTCCTCCTGCTTTTTAGCCAGAATTTCTTGGAATTTTTGTTGATGGTAGCAAACATAAGTATCTACCTGGCAATTACTTTTTTGGCAATTCGCCAAAAAGTGGCGGAAATATCAGCCAAAACCTAAGTTTCTTTAGAACATATCTCCTCCTGGGATTTATTTGGAAACGTTCTAGAATTTTGGTGAAAGGTTATAGCGTGCATAGTGTCCAACTAAGTAACTCCAATAAAATACTTGATTGTCTTGAAATTTAAGTAAAAGTGATTGTTCAAAAATTGGCAGAAATCATTTCGTCAACGAAATGAGTACGCTTGGTACCAACCATAGGCAAAATGAGTGGGTTTAAAAAAACTGTCGGAAATATTGGCCTAAACCAAAATTTTCTTAAAAACATATCTTCTCCTGGGATTTCTGTGGGAACATCATAAAATTTTGATTGAAGTGTATTACGATGGGGCTGTAAGGGTGTTGAGTCAACTCGGCCCCTTGCCAACTCGGCTCTTTTTGGTCAAGTCGGCCCCTCGTGAAAGTCAACTCGGCCACTCAGTCCTATTTTAAGTCGGCCCTATCACATATAGTTTTCAAACTTAAAGGGAAATGCGGGTATCTCTGCGCCATCTAGCGACCGAAATGCGCATTACATTGAATATCGCTGAGTTTGAATTCATGTCTACACAGTATAAATAACTACTAAATCCGTCTAGATCGAACAACTCTTTTCAAAGACAAATAGCGTCGTGTCCAGAAATGGTCTGTATTGATATTTTGTTCCTAGAAGGGCCTGTGTTGATATATTGTCCATTAAAATCATATTACACTGTCTTCACCATTTATCCATTGAGTCAATGGGATTTTGTCAAAAAGATTGTATAATTCTCTTATTGATACGTTGACATATATTTTTATTTGCTAAAAACATTTCGAATGACGTGTTCTTCAAACAGCGAAAAAGTGAGGCAATTGTGAATTGTGATTATGTGTGAATTTTGCATTTTGACTGAAATTTCTTGGTTATCATAATGGTTTCTATAGTAAAAGTACGCGACCTTTCAGTGTCTTTATTTCTCTTATAACATCAGTGACCCCCCTTTTTCTTTTCAATTTTTGAATGTACACCCGTAAAGCATTAAACTATAAAAGTATGAAGGAAATGTCAATTGTAGGTGAGATACCCGCATTTCCCTTTAAAATACAAAAGTCAATGATCACTGACGAAATGTAAGTGAAAAAGACATGCGTTGATTTATCGAGGAAGAAAGTGCGAAATTGCAAGGATGGTTTAAAAATATATATATTTTGGTGGTCAAAAGGATATTTAACGAAATATGTATTTGTGGTGAGGTAAAAATTTACCTGAAATACCAATTTGATTAGTTAATGTTAATATAACAAAGGTTGCAGTACGGAATATAGTGTGTAAAATGATGTGCTAATTGTGGGTAAAGTAAGTCTTAAATTCTGTTATTGTAAGTATGTTGTTTTTATAATAAAAATAAATAAGGAAGAATTACCCTATATGTTTTATCTGAATAACATAAACACCCAAAATTTGAAGGGCCGACTTTTTTTAATAAGGGGCCAATTTGACTTTCACGGGAGGCCGAGTTGACCTGTAAAAGGACCGAATGGGGGCCGACTTCACTTTCACGAGGGCCGTGTTGGTAGGGGCCGACTTGGCAAGGGGCCGAGTTGACCCGCGACCGGCTATAAGGGCTCTAGGCATTAAAAAAATTTGTATAAATCTAAACCCACGCTTACTGTCATAAAAATGCAGTTTAATCTTACTCTCTCCGACACCGCTAGGGATATCGATATCGATAGTTTTCTGCCTTTCTACTTATGAATATTGTAAAACGCCAACTTGGCTGCATCAGATAGGGACTATAAGAAACACTATAAGAAGCACGTTGAATTAATAGTACCGTAATTCATGGCATATAGCACGCCCCGCATATAGGACGCAGGGGGCTGCGTCCTATATGCCGTGAATTACGGTAATCTTGGGTTAAAATAAATATGACTGTAATGTATGTTCGAAACTTGATGTAAAGCGGTTTGAGCAGTTACTTCAACAGTTGCTTCAAGTCGCTATCTAAAAACACACCAATATTATTATTATTATTACTGTTTGGCGAATCGCCAAAAACTAGCTGACAAAAGTCCGATTTTTAGTACACTTGTATGTCATCAATCTTGACAACAGCATGCGTGAGCTGGGGCATTGTCCATCGACAGTCTTGTTATTATATGTCATCAATCTTAACATCAGCATTCGTGAGCTGGGGCATTGTCCATGGACAGTCTTGTTATTATATGTCATCAATCTTAACATCAGCATTCGTGAGCTGGGGCATTGTCCATGGACAGTCTTGTTATTATATGTCATCAATCTTAACATCAGCATTCGTGAGCTGGGGCATTGTGCATGGACAGTCTTGTTTTTATATGTCATCAATCTTAACATCAGCATTCGTGAGCTGTTGCATTGTCCATGGACAGTCTTGTTATTATATGTCATCTATCTTAACATCAGCATTCGTGAGCTGGGGCATTGTCCATGGACAGTCTTGTTATTATATGTCATCAATCTTAACATCAGCATTCGTGAGCTGGGGCATTGTCCATCGACAGTCTTGTTATTATATGTCATCAATCTTAACATCAGCATTCGTGAGCTGGGGCATTGTCCATGGACAGCCTTGTTATTATATGTCATCAATCTTAACATCAGCATCCGTGAGCTGGGGCATTGTGCATGGACAGTCTTGTTATTATATGTCATCAATCTTAACATCAGCATTCGTGAGCTGGGGCATTGTCCATGGACAGTCTTGTTATTATATGTCATCACTCTTAACATCAGCATTCGTGAGCTTGGGCATTGTCCATGGACAGTCTTGTTATTATATGTCATCTATCTTAACATCAGCATGGACAATCCTATTTTCGTATTGAAGGAAGTTCAGGACTTGGGCCACAGTCACATTTGACACTAAAGAAGCAGCAGCCGCGTGGCTGGGTCAGCCCTTGACGGTCAAGAAGAGGCGGGTGGAGTGCTGCAAGTTTCAGCCCAACGAGAAAGCCTTACGTGAAGGTGACCAAAAGGGTTGGGGGGGGGAGGGATGTGGGAGGAGGGGGGGTGGGCGGGCGAGCTTGACGCAGGAAGTAGCGGGGACACGGGGTGGACAGGTTGGGGAGTGGATGGAGGGGGGGGGCGGTTCATACAGGAGGTAGCGGGGATTTGGGGATGGGCAGGTGGGGGAGTGGGTGGAAGACAACGAAGCCATACATGAAAGTGACAAAAATGATTTCCGCAAAGGGGACGGCAGGTTAAAAGTGGGGGGGGGGGGGGGGGGGGGGGGACTTCAAGCAACTTGAAGCGGGTGTACGGGGTGGGCAGGTTGGGAAGCGGGTGGAAGGAGGGGGGAGGGGGGTTCATCCAGGAAGTAATGGGGGTACAGGATGGGCAGGTGTGGGAGCGGGTGGAAGGGGATTGATAAAGAATAACGGGGATGCGGGGATGGGCAGATGGGGGAGTGGATGGGGGGGGGGGGGGGTTCATACAGGAGGTAGCGGGGATACGGGGATGGGCAGGTGGGGGAGCGGGTGGAGGGGACGGCGTTTCATACAGGACGTATGTGCAAATGTTATGGTGAATGGGTGATTTTATAATTTACTGTGGTGGGATGGGGGTGGGGTTGGGGGTGGGGGTGAGTAAGCCGGAATATTTATCGTGTAGTAAGAATTATCTAGCAGTTTGAGTAGCAACTTCCCCCCGCCCCCCGCCCCCCGCCCCCGCCCCCGCCCCCCCCCCCTCCTTCCACACACAGGGGATTTGTTTGTGTTTGTGACGGGGGTGGGGGGAGGGCCGGTAGGACTGTGTTTGGTTGGGTGGGGAGATCAGTTTCAGTGCATCCTATAAATGATCATTTCTTGTCATACACAAATGGAGAAGCGCTACGATCTTGATGACGTCATTCCCTGTGACATTCACCCTCCCCCCTCCCCACCCCCCCACCCCCGAAATCCAAACCTTGCCAAACCATTTCACGTGCGATTAGACAACTCCAAATGTTATTTTTGTCGTACATCTCTATCACTTCTTTGTATTCGAGTGAATGACTGCTATATTTTTTAATCTGTTCTATAAAGAGCAGTACCCGGAGTTGGTGTTTCTGGGGACAGGGGCAACGCTGCCCACAAGATATCGAGCCAACGCCGCCATCCTCGTCCATATAAGGTAAGTGACTGAGCGTCGGCCCAACGCCTCCATCCTCGTCCATATAAGGTAAGTGACTGAGCTTCGGCCCAACGCCGCCATCCTCGTCCATATAAGGTAAGTGACTGAGCCTCGGCCCAACGCCGCCATCTTCCTCCATATAAGGTAAGTGACTGAGCCTCGGCCCAACGCCGCCATCCTCGTCCATATAAGGTAAGTGACTGAGCCTCGGCCCAACGCCGCCATCTTCGTCCATATAAGGTAAATGACTGAGCCTCGCCCAACGCCGCCATCTTCGTCCATATGAGGTAAGTGACTGAGCTTCGGCCCAACGCCGCCATCTTCGTCCATATAAGGTAAGTGACTGAGCCTCGGCCCAACGCCGCCATCTTCGTCCATATAAGGTAAGTGACTGAGCCTCGACCCAAAGCCTCCATCCTCGTCATATAAGGTAAGTGACTGAGCCTCGACCCAAAGCCTCCATCCTCGTCATATAAGGTAAGTGACTCAGCCTCGGCCCAACGCCGCCATCCTCGTCCATATAAGGTAAGTGACTGAGTCTCGACCCAACGCCGCCATCTTCGTCCATATAAGGTAAGTGGCAGAGCCTCGGCCCAACGCCGCCATCCTCGTCCATACAAGGTAAGTGACTGAGCCTCGGCCCAACGCCGCCATCCTTGTCCATATAAGGTGAGTGACTGAGCCTCGGCCCAACGCCGCCATCCTCGTCCATATAAGGTAAGTGACTGAGCCTCGGCCCAACGCCTCCATTCTCGTCCATATAAGGTAAGTGACTGAGCCTCGGACCAACGCCTCCATCCTTGTCCATATAAGATAAGTGACTGAGCCTCGGCCCAACGCCGCCATCTTCGTCCATATAAGGTAAGTGACAGAGCCTCGGCCCAACGCCGCCATCCTCGTCCATACAAGGTAAGTGACTGAGCCTCGGCCCAACGCCGCCATCCTCGTCCATATAAGGTAAGTGACTGAGCTTCGGCCCAACGCCGCCATCCTCGTCCATATAAGGTAAGTG
>CATKHT010000084.1:0-33651 GCA_949752745.1 Protula sp. h YS-2021 | reverse complement strand
GAGGGGGACGTAGGTGCCAGTGAAACTACAGGAAAACAGAACCCTGGTATCCACCCAACCCCGAGGAGAGTCGGCCCTCCATAGGGTCAAGGGGCCCCTTCAAAATTAAAAGGACGGACCTGAGCCTGGCTTCAGCGGAAGTTCTGCAAAAGCAATTCAGTGTAAAGACAATGACATTTACTCATATGACTGAAGGCTGACGGAAACTCACATGACTGACGGCTGATGGTGACTCACATGACTGATTGGTTAGGGTGATGGCGGCATCAAAGAATCGTGGCATTAATCATATTAAACTTTCTCACCACAAGTCAAACCACTTTACCACAATTATAAATTCTGACTAAATGTCAGATGCAAATATTGAAGGCCCTCATATCGGGGAAATTGTACCCATCAATTTAACATAACGGAGTATTTCCATTGCCTTTCTGATAAATTTAGTTGATTGAAAACGAAGATTTTACTTTTCACAGTCCAAGGTCATTTTTTTTACACGGACAACATTTATACTTCAAAAACTAGATTCAAAATGAAACTTTGCCGAGATAGTTAATGCAAATTAAAGCAGGGCTATTGGGACTAAAATTCTTATTGGGTGTGCCCTAGGCTGAAGAAGTGTTCGGAGTGTCAAACCATTACTCCTGAGATTGATGGAGCAATACTTGTGGAATACTTGTAGAATACTTGTGGAATACTTGTAGAATACTTGTGGAACACTTGTAGAATACTTGCCAAATTGTCAAATCTCCAATCGGCTAAAACTAAAGAAAGCACTTCGGTAAAAATGTATATATGTAATTTATTCAACAGCCTTTCTACAAATAAACATTCAAACCAAAAAGAAAATAAAACAACTTTAAAACTGGCGACAGAAAATTACTTGTACCAGTGTGTGAAAAAGGTGAGGCTATGCACACAACAACGGGCTCTGTCGCTACTTGTAACAACGAACATGAGCAGTTCCAACTGTAAGCGATTTCTTTACGTTAGACAAGAAGTCTGGATGAGCACTTTGTTTTCAATCAATATCGATCAATTACACTGATGTAGGAATCATTAGCTATACCGTATCCGTAAAACAACGCCCCCCCCCCACCCCATACCCGCCCACCCTCAAGCACACAACGACCTAAGGCTAAACTATTTTCGGTAGCTGTCACATCAGTCAGTGCTGCTGTGTGCTGTGATACTGTCAGATACCGGGTACATAACGCCCACATACAGAACATGCCGCGACGCCAGAACGCCCACATATAGAACGCCTAAATGCAGAGACGATAAAAACAACCTTTCCTCCTTTTGTTTGTGACAAGTACTGAAACGTATCACATTTCCAGAAAAGTGCCCGTTTCTCTCTCAAACAATATCAACAGACTTCCTCGTTCATGTGACAGGATTTTGGTGGCTCAAAATGTATCAGATGTATACACACCTTAAATGTATTAAATAATAATAATAATAATAATAATAATAATAATAATAATAATAATAATAATAATAATAATAATAATAATAATAATAATAATAATAATAATAATGTAGAACACATTCTCTCAGTCTAACGGCCTTTACCAGACGCTACTTTCGAAGTGCCATTTTAGAATTTTAATGAATAATGCGAACTATATAAATCCAATGAAAAATTCTAAACAAACATATAAACAATTCGACAAGACTCAACAGATTTCGTGACGTGCACATGAAGTCGGCGCTTTGTCCCAGTTTTTATTTACGCACAATCAGCCTGCTGTCGCTAAGATTTCATGTGCGATAATATTTTCGATGCGCGCTAAATTTCTGCATTCTGAGAGTCAACTTCAGTGTAGCAATAAAATGAATAGCAGAAGAAATGAACAAGTATGAGTAAAATGATGTGCTAAACACAATGTGTGGTTCTCACAACCCCCCCCCCCCCCCAAAATGCGCACGTAATTACAAAGCCGGAATATATGACTGGCTGTAAGCAGGCCTCCTTCGCAGGATATCTGCTCCTCACCCTGAATACCATGCCTCTTACACATCCCCGTCCTGCTGCAAGCAGGTCTCCTGCGCAGGATATCTGCCCCTCACCCTGATCCTCACCCTGACCCTTACTCCCTCACCAACTCAAACCCCCCCCCCCCGCCCCCCACCGTTACAACAGATTTCCGCTCATAACCCGCGGGACATCCGTTCCCCACTCTGACCCTTTGTGGTTTTACAGTGTCAAACTAAGTACCCTGTAATAAATTGCTGTCCACCCCCCTCCCCCCCCATAAAAAACCGTCTGCTTGCGGCGGAAAAAGGCAGGCTGTAACTCTTTACTACACCATTTTGTACTTTTTTACTACACAATTTTGTACTTTTTTTCGTTCTGCTTTAGTAGTAACCGTTTCCCGCGCAGGGGTACTGCTTGCAGGGAGCAATGACTTTTTTTACTGTGTATTTTTTCTCTCTTCCAGTACAAGTAACTGGCACCTACGCTTTTTATGTCTAGGGAAAGCACCTTTTGCTGTATAACACCAATAACAATACACATAAAAGAAACTAGAGCGGCCAGAGCACAGAAACAAGAGTACAGCTTTATAGTACACACATAAAAGAAATGAATCCAGTCAGATGGAGCTTCTGTTTTGGGAGATATAATTTCTGTTCCAAAATCTTGCCTTGACAGTTCTCGCGCCCTTTACATTCGTTCTTCTCTCTTTTTCAGCACCAGCCCTAAACAGATGTTCTGGAATAGCCCTTACGCACTGATATTAAAGTGAAAATAATGACTGTTGAAAGCCGCACTGATGCGTGTACGAAGCTAAACCTTAACACTATTGCTGTAGGCGCTTCAACAGGTCGCAAAACTGTGTCACTGAAAACGAAAGCTATACTCAAAAATGTCTGCAACCACCTCTTGGCTGTGGGTGCAATTAAATCAACAACTAGCTTGCTTACGACCCAATACCAACCTGGGGGCCGTGCGTATGCTAATAATAACAGTTAATAAACTAGAACAGTGTGCATAGCCCACATATTCCCCACAGCCCCCCCCCCCCCCCCCCCATCAGTTAAACACGGCCATCAATAGTCAAGGGCTGAAATTTTCTAAGTCCAGCTGGTCCATTTTCCTTGGACGAACCTGGCCCATTTACAATACCGATCTGTGTTTGCTTCCACAGAAGCCACATACCAAGTTTCATTAAAATCCTTACAGCAGTTTTTAAGTTATCGTGTTAACAAGCTCTTGATGACAGACCGACCGACCGACACGCGGTCGATCGCATATATTCTCCCTGTGGGGAATAAATGACGTCATAAGTACTGCCTGTGGACTGGAAGAAGGCCAAAAACCAGCAAATTTCCGGTACACATTTTAAGGATGGTCTCCGATACTCATAACTGCGATACGCAGAAGGTAGGCAATACTCAGTGCGTTACACACCACAATTCGTTCATTGGACGAAACTCATATATGCAACTTACACTTAACATAAGGAACTGGACTCGTCCTTCCCCTATCCCTTCCCCCCGTCCCTCCCCCCTCGATATCCTCCCGCCAAATCATGCCAACCAAACAACGGCTAAACAAACACGAGCACCTCCTCCCCCACCCCAAAATATTACGAACCAAATAACGGCTAAACAAACATCAATATCTTCTGATAACTTCTGCTGGCTCCGATAAAATCTTGTGCGACAATGCCAAGCATACCATATAAAATTACTCAAAAGTTAAAACAAGTTTTTTTTTCTAAACATCACAACAAAAAGTAACAATAAATAAAAGGAAAACTTCTTCTACATGTATATATACAAATATGACGTCATTTCTCTCGCAACAATCTTCACACACAATATATATATATAAAAACTAAAGCGACTATTGCACAGCATTTGTCGTTTAGCGGCCAGCTATGTTAGACGCACCCCAGTCACGTGGTACGCAAGCCTCATACTACGGCTGGTAACGCCTTACCAAAAAAAAAAAAACAAGAAAAAAAAAAAAACATTGACTTTTAAACAAAACATTTGCTAACATAGTACCCTATTCACAAGCACTTTGTATATTATAAAACCTATCTTATTTCGTTTTTATATACCTCATTAGATTTCACAATGATCATGGTATATTCACTTATTGATCTCCGAAAGTATTTGTCTATTTTATTCTTTGCCACCCGCTAGCACAGCTCCAGCAGCGCATCGCATAATAAGAATATTTGCATTCAACATCGTATCATTTAAAATAACAATTCCGAAGCAAATAAGAAACCAAATATGTTTTGGGCAGGCTGTTATGAAACTACCGGTAATTCGAATGTTGGACAAATTAATTCTGCTTCAAAGGTGTGAAAATAAGTTGAACGATGTAAATTCTTATCTTTTGGCCAAAGGAAATTGAAAATATTCGAAATCTGAATTCAATTTCGGCTATTTACTTAAGTGTCGCCATTTCAGTATTGAAATGGTTTTATTTTTCAATTTTTTCATGTTTTTCTATTTATAAAAGCAAGAAAACAATATGTAATTTATAACCTAAAAGGATGAAACGATGGAAAAGTTTCTATTTCTGTGACACTCCTTTATTTCCCTTATTTCAAATAATACGACGTTATTTGGGAGTCACTTTACGAAACACGCAAAAAAATGTACTTCAAAAGTTTTTTCAATGTTTTATAAGATGTGCGGTTTATTTTTTTTTTAATCCGTGTGCATTTTGGCGATATGGTAGAAGTTCTCTCCCGATTCAAACATAGTGATATAAAAACCTCATTGGAACGTGCACCGACTATACAGTTCATGCAGTACTGGTGACCTGCGCACAGCTCACCCGCGGTTTGCTGAAGACGCAGTGAACCTTCCATCAACTAATGCTAGTCTAAAAAAATTACCATGAAATTATCGCATTGGCTTCTTAACAGGTGGTACAGATGATGTTAAAATCACATAAGCGGGAGGAGTGACCGGGGGCAAAAACTCCTCCCCACAGCCTGTGGCGCTGGTAGCCTGGGAGGACGGTGTGAACAAGGCTAAGGGAGGGGTTAATCCAAAGGCGAGTGTGAACGGTGCGCAAGACTAAGCGAGGGGTTCATAGAAAGGCCAGTGCGAACGGTGCGCAAGGCTAAGGGAGGAGTTCATAGAAGGGCGAGTGTGAACAGTGCGCAAGGCTAAGGGAGGGGTTCATAGAAAAGCGAGTGTGAACAGGGTGCAAGGCTTAGGGAGGGGTTCATAGAAAGGCGAGTGTGAACAGTGCGCAAGGCTAAGGGAGGGGTTCATAGAAAAGCGAGTGTGAACAGGGTGCAAGGCTTAGGGAGGGGTTCATAGAAAGGCGAGTGTGAACAGTGCGCAAGGCTAAGGCAGGGGTTCACAGAAAAGCGAGTGTGAACAGGGCGCAAGGCTGAGGGAGGGGTTCATAGAAAGGCCAGTGTGAACAGGGCGCAAGGCTAAGGGAGGGGTTCATAGAAAGGCGAATGTGAACAGGGCGCAAGGCTAAGGGAGGGGTTCATAGAAAAGCGAGTGTGAACGGTGCGCAAGGCTAAGGGAGCGGTTCACAGAAAGGCCAGTGTGAACGGTGCGCAAGGCTAAGGGAGGAGTTCATAGAAGGGCGAATGTGAACAGGGCGCAAGGCTAAGGGAGGGGTTCATAGAAAAGCGAGTGTGAACAGGGTGCAAGGCTAAGCGAGGGGTTCATAGAAAGGCGAGTGTGAACGGTGCGCAAGGCTAAGGGAGGAGTTCATAGAAAGGCGAGTGTGAACAGGGCGGAAGGCTAAGGTAAGGAGGGGGGGGGGGGGTGTAATCCAAAGGAGAGTGTGAACAGTGCGTGAGGTACGGGAGGGGTTCATCCAAAGGCCAGTGTGAGCGGTGCGTAAGGCTAAGGGAGGGTTTTCGGACCAGTCAATATGCGAGTGTGATATTATTTCATGATTTTGGTACATATATCCTCTTAAAAAGTAGATATTTGATGCACTCCGCAGCGATGCTGTTTACGTTGCCATGACGATGCCAAGCACACATTTTCAGTAGTGCGCAGGATGAAGTTTTAGATACCGTGGAATACAGACGTGCGCATCTACTCGTCACCCCCCAGGCCCCCTGGTCTCCCATACCCAACCCCATCTACTCGTCACCCCCCCCCCCCCCCCGGCCCCCCTGATCCCCCATACCCCACCCCACCTTCAGGGTAGGCCCCGAGCATAGGCCCAATATTTGTAAATTAAGTTTCGAGAATTTAGAAGCATACCCTACATTTTACAATGGCAAATATAGAATATATATACACCTAGGCAGATACTCCTGTCTCCCCACAATATAAATAGCCAATCACAGGTCGTGACCTTGGGGGGGGGGGTCATGTTGCCTTTATAAATAAAAAAAAAATGATTTCACTTAAAAACAAAACAACACTGTCCACCATTGAAGCTGATTAGAAAACTGAAGAACTAATAATTAAATACATACACTGTAGTACTACGAAAATAGTACATTTTCCCACTAGAATCACCAATTACAACTTCCACAAGCATTGGGTCTGCACTTACTCAACGATGCCTTAAAAGTCTATATTTGGAATACAGTATTTCTAAAATTGTTAATACTAACGTCTTGCAATGAGTTCAAGCGCTTAGAAGCCAACACAACGCTCGGCAAAACCTAATGCGGAGGCCAAGATCATTGTTACCATCTACCTCTACATTTAACCACTTCGTGGTTTGTCCTAACCCCTATTTCAAGCTCTACACTATCACCAGTTCTCATCATGTTTATTTATTTATTTATTCTTATTGATTTCACTGCATTTGCCAATGCATATTTGGCGGGTTTAGTTCGCCATGATTGTGCATCATCATTGATTGGCTAATCATCGACTGATTGATCATTGATTGATTGATCACGGATTGATTGATCACTGATTGGTTCACCATCGACGGGTTCAGCATCGATTGATTCATCATCAACTGATTGAGTGACTGGTTCATAACGGCCTGATATTGATCGTGAAAATCATGAACTTGTTCTTTTTTCTCCACAAAGCTCGGTTTCTCGACTTTCTCAGGCACGGACACGGCTCTGCGCCGCGTGCCTTCGTCCTTCACATGGATTTTCTTATGCTTGGAAAAGTTGGCTGATCCCAGGAACCTCTTGTTGCAGACCTTGCACTCGTACGGCTTGTCGCCGCTGTGCGTGCGGAGGTGCTCCTTGAGTCCCTGCGGCCACGCGTAGATCTTCTCGCACTGGTCACACTTGTAGCGCTTCTCACCGTGCGACTTGAGGTGCATGCCAATCGAACCGGCGATGTGCTTCCCGCAGATGGGGCATAACTTGCGCTCGCCCTTGTGCTTGATGCGGATGTGCTTGTTGAGACACGAGCGCGTTCCGAATAGCTTACCGCACGCGTCGCACTTGATGTCGCTCTGGCGCGTGTGGATGAAGATGTGCGCCTTCAGCGAGCGGCGATCGACGAAACCTTTGCCGCAATACTCGCACGTCTGTGGCCTGTCGTTCGTGTGTCTGTGCTGCACGTGCCGATCCTTGCCCTGCTTCGTGCCGAACTTGGCGCTGCACAGCTCGCAGTGGAAGGAACGCTGGGAGTGCACCAACCGGATGTGGACATTGAGCTGCTGGATGGTGTAGAACGTCTTCTTGCAGTGCATACACGTGAAGTTCCGCTCTCCCGTATGCGTCAGCATGTGAGCATCAAGCACGTACTTGAAGGGGAACTTCTTGTTGCAGATGGAGCACTCGCGTTTCTTGCTGTGCACGCGACGCTTGTGGTTACGTAGGGCCTCCTTGTTGCTGCAGATCTTATCGCAGGCGGGGCACTGCAGCTTGGGGTCATTCTTGTGTTCTATCGTCTTGTGGCGCGAAAGCGCGTCCATGGTGGGGAATTCGAGGCCGCACTTGGTGCACATGACAGGGTCTTGTGGCTCGCGCAGCTCTCCCAACGGATCGTGCGCCGCGCGGATGGGCATCTGACTGGCCTTGGTTTCCGCGTCGCTCGCGTCGTTGTCATGGGCGACCATCTTGTGCGTCTTGAGGCGTAGCTGCGTCGGGAATACGGTGAGGCAGAGGTCACAGGAGAACGTCTGCGTACTCTGAGGCGCGTGGATCTTCGCATGGTGTGACAGCGACACGGAGAGCGGAAACGTGGCATCGCACGCGTCACACGCGAAGCGCGACTCGTTCATCTCGTCCGGGTGGTTGAACTTGGCGTGCTGTACGATGAGGGCGCGGGTGTGGCTGGTCTTGTCGCAGAAGTCGCACGAGTAGGCGTTCCGGTCCGTGTGGAACATCTCGTGGTCCTTGAGCTCGCCAGGATAGCCGAACTTCTTGCCGCACGTTCTACACGTGAACTTCTTGTTGTGCACGCGCCGTATGTGTTGCCATAGCAACCGATCGGAGCTGAAAGAGCGGCCGCATTTTTTACACTGCCGCTTATCGTCGTCCACCTTTTCCACTTTGACGCTGACCGCAACCGGAAGTGAGGGGTCCAGTGCGGCATTCTCATCCTCTTCCGCTTTTTCAGCCGGTTGCGTCGGGAGCGGGTAGCTAGGCAACGGTTCGCTGCTGGAATGCTGGCGGTTGTTATGCTGATCCAGCTGCGCCTTGAACGTGAACGTGACGTCACACTTGAGGCAGCGGTACGGCTTGGCGTTGTAGCGCTCGGGGTGCTTGAGGCGGGTGTGGATGCGCAGCGCTGTCAGCGACGGAAACGCCTTGGTGGCACACGCGTCGCACCGGAACGGCTTGAGGTTGAGGTGCACGCGCAGGTGGCCCTCCAGCTGGTACTTGGCGAAGAACGTCTTGTGGCAGAATTTGCACTTGAGACTCTTCGAGTGCACGCGCTTGATATGTGCGAATAAGGCTTCTTTTGTCGCGCACTGTTTGCGACACTTCGTGCATTTCAGTTTATTTTTCGTCCCATCTTCCCCAACCCCAGCGTCCTCTCCTAAGTGAGTTTTTAAATGTTTATTAAGGATCTTCTTCGTTCTAAAATTGCGGTTGCAAATCATGCAGCTAAAATCGCCCACGTTATCTTCGGGATTCTCCGCCTCCTCCTTCGGCTCCTCCTCTCGGGCAACCTCCTCCAGGAAGCTCATGACCTCAGCACCGCTCTCCAGCCACTCCGCGTGCTTGAAGCGCACGTGCGATTTGACATGGTGCATCCTGGTCGCGTTATAGCCGCAGATTTGACACGCAAACGTCTTGACACTGTCCTCCCCCTTGACGGCTTTCTCCGCGTGCCGCTTGGCGTGGTTATCGAGCTCGTACTGGTACGCATACTTTTTGCCGCACACGTTGCACACTTTCCTCTTGTTATGGACGTCATTGATGTGCTTCTTCACCGCTCGTGGCGTCGTGTACACTTTGGAGCAATGCGGGCACGAAAGCGACGACTTCTCCGGGTGGGCGATTTCAACATGCGACTGGAGATCCTCTCTGTTGGCGAAATCGATGTCGCAGTCGGAACACTGGATCGGGTCATCGTCACGGATCCTCCTCCACCGGCCTCGCTTCCGGCCCTTGCTCCTGCTCACGGTGTACTTAAAATCGGCATCGTCATCGGCGCCGTCGTACGTCATGTCGGCGCCATCGTCGGCGCCATCGTCGCCGCCGCCTGGCTGCCCACCGGGCCCGTTCGCCGCGTTTCCGGCCGCCAGCACGCCTGTTTTGCTGTCAGCGATCGACACCGGATTGGGCAGCATCGCCTGCTCCAGGCACTTCCGGTCTGGCTTGACGTCAAACGTCTCGCCGCCGTCCTCTTGATTGTCGTCGTTTAGCGGCGGCAGTAGGCTGGCCGGGTTGAGGGTAAGGTCAGGTACATAGCGAGTAGCCTCGTCAATGCACTTCTGTGACGCGTCCTTCACCGCGATCAGGAACTGGTTCATGCCCTCCCGCACGGCCTTGTGGAAATTCTGTCCCACGGCGTGATCGAAACTCGCCGCTTTCTGGCACGCGTTCTCCGCGCAGCGAAACCAAAACCTGGCCGACTCAAACGTGGCCCGCAACTGCGGAAGACTCGACGTCGGGTACACCTCGTCATTGTTCGTCAGCTCGGGTATGTATGACGACACCGCAGCAGCCTCGGTTTGGTTGTCGCTCTCCGTGTCATCCTGCTCCATGGTGCGCACTGCTGCTCTGCCTGGGGAATGTGACGGACACCGCGATGCTGTCCTCTGCTATGACTGCTTTCCTCTCGCCTGAAATCACAAGACATTTTTTTGTGTGTGTCCTTAATAATAAATATAGTTTGGCAGCCTTTATTTTCATTTTTAGAATTTGAGCGATGTCCCAACAAAAATGCTTCCCAGAGCCTATACTGCCGGCTGTCCCCTCTCCCCCACCCCCTCCCCACCGCAGTGAGCAATTTAGCTTTCGCATGGTAAATTATTATTATTATTGGTTTGTTTCAGAACCTTTACCCCCCCCCCCCACCCAACTCCCTTTCCAAAAAGAGAGCTTTCCTTAGTTTTCTTTGTTACCTTTAGGTCAACCAGAAAGCAAGTTTTGTGAAACTGTGTAGTCAATTTTTTTTTCCAAATTTGGGACTTGTTTTCTTTAACACTTCAATAAAATAACTAAAAACCAAAACCTAGAAAGGAACATAGGGTGTGGTGTTCTACTGTTGTATATATATATATATTTTTTTTTGGCTTTTTTGTTGTTGTTGTTGTTTTTTTTTTTTTTAATAAGAACGAATGGAACATCTCAAGGCATTATCCCACCAAGTTTGGAGCTGACCCTACTTGTTGTTTTCGGGTTATCCCGCTTACGAAATCCAGTGCCCCTAATCGCGTAGTGATGCCATATGCCAATCCGACATTTCGTTCTGCAGTTACAGTAATGACGCAACTATCACGTTCTGACGTCCGGTGACGTCACGCGTTGTCCAATTTACAACAAGTACTCTCCCAATCCGTGAACTAAGCCAAGGCCCAATCCCACCAAATCTGAAGCTGATCTCACGTTTCATTCGACAGCTATCCTGTTAACAAAATCAAGTGTATACAACAGACATGCGCTACACACAGACAATACACAAAAACAAACTATTCCCTCTACACGGGAGAAAAATAACTTCTATAGGTTAAAGATATGGTTTGGTATCCTAAAATTTATTGTCCCAGCTAAAATCCTATACCCAGAATGAAGGTTTTCCAAAACAGCTTGCTCGTGTGTCATGTGAACAGTGTCAATACGACGGTCTCTGGATTTTTGTTTAATTGTTTAAGCGATATATTTCAACATTTTTTTGTAAAATCACTGGGCTACAATGCACGTGCGCTAAGGGTGAATGCAATATACTGGAAAAAAAACATTGAACAGATGAATAAAATGCTGATGATAAAAATGTCGACATGTGTAAAGCCGGGACCTTCCACTCTCCCGCCATTTGATATATTCCCACAGTTTTGGCTGGTAAAAAAGCCAGTAGTTTTGAAAGATGCTTTTAAGTGGAGGTTTGCGTTTGGCCCCGTGCATTTTTTTCTTCAGGAACTAGAAAAAAAAAATATATCCTTGGAAATTAGTGGAAAACTACCAATAATCAGAGAGTTTTCACCGCGTGATTCTGTTTCTTGAACAGAAATATCCCCATTTAAATTATGATATCTGGTAACGAGGGAAATATGGCGTGGTTCACAGTACAGATACGCTTGCGACAAACGCAAAAATAAGTCGCAATAAATTTCAAAAAATAAATGCATTTTGTTGCAGAAAAATGAAACAAAACGCATCCTGCGTGTCGCAAAATGCATTTGGCAGGCCGCAATAAATCGCAACAAATTTTACATACATTGACATTTGTCTGAGTGTTATGCAACACATTGTCTTTTGATGTTTTGCATTGTGTACTCTACTAATCCCCAGTAATGCGCATTTTGTTTGCACACAAGAAGTATTGTGTGGGATGGTATGATGCTAGCAGTGTTTAAATATTTCATGTTGTTTTACAGTGTGCATGGCCATTTATTTTCCAGACTGAAAGGGTGTAAAATGTTAATTTAAAAAATGCTGTGTTAACTCGCATGTGGATATGTGTTCAGTTCTTTTATTATGAAATTATCGCTTTTTAAGTTAAAAATTTGATAACTAAATAGCAACTAAATTTTTTCAAACCTTTTCTACCGAATCCCGGTCATCTGCCCCCCCCCCCCGATCAACTGCCCCCCCCCCTTTTTGCAACCCGGTCGACTGCCCCCCTCCCTTCGAAGTGGAGGGGTGGTCGCTTGCCCCCTCCATATACTATTTTTTCTTGGGTTCTTGGCTTACAAAGACACAATAAATAAAATTATATTTATTTTATTGAATGTATTGTACTTCGATAAATTGCAGTTCACCAATAGGAAACTAATTGCAATTAGAAATGCAATTAGTTTACGGATCAGTCTCTCCCAGGATCAATATTGGTGAACAGATCAATGAAGATCAATTGTTTCAGAGACGAAGTAGACGGGGACATCACAATTGCCTAAATTAAAAAAACAAATTCTACCTAAAAAGGAAGGGGGCAGATGACGACCCCGTTAAATTGCAGGAGGGGGGGGGTGGGCAGTCGACCGGGTTGCAAAAAAGGGGGGCAGTTGACTGGGGGGATTTTATTTCATGTCGCCCGAGAACATGTACTTATACAATAACTTTAAACACAAATACAGCCTATTACACGTCCAAACATACAGCTGAAACATTGGCTTGTTTACACAGAGTACATGCAATTGGAGTAAATGCGCAGGGGGATTAAATCGCTTGCGTGAATGTTTGCTTAAGGTGTAATCTTATCATCAGTGTGAAATAAGTCGCAACATATTGCATGCTCAGGACGCGTCCTCTGAAATATTGGATCGCGGCTAGATGCAATAAAATGCAATAAGACACAATAAAAAATTGCAACTTTTTGCGTTTTATTCCAACATATTTTTGCGTTTGTCGCAAGCGTATCTGTACGTGACACAGTAATCTTTATTGTTTTTTTTCACTGTCATCTTGAAAAGAAACTCTTATCTGGTAAACAAACCGTTTGCGTTTGCCGAAAGTTAATGATTTTATTGTGTCTTACGAATTTTTAGACAAATATAAAATTTAACTCACTGTGGCATATTGATAAGAAATATTAGAAAAACATCTTAAATCATTCAATCTTAACTGACACAAAATAAAAAAAATTATGAATATGCTCGGTAATATGGAGGTGATAATTTAAGATTGATGGGTTGGCAAACGGTATTTACAGTAATTTTACAAACATTTGACCCTGTTCGTCATAATATACGCCTAAAACTTAAGCTCGCAGTAAATGAAATAATTTCGATTCATTTTTACTTTTTTTTCTTGAAAGTAGCTTCTCTGTACGAGTTTTTGGTAAATTTTTCAAAGTGGTCGACAGTCTGTTCCGATGCGAAAACCTTCGTAAACATAAGTAAAAGTCTGGCTTTAAAATTATAAAAGAAATCGTGAACCTCAAAAACCACTAAACGTAATGAATTATACATGGCATGGTTAAAAACAATGCAAACTTTAAACATAGTTACTGTTTCTTATTTCCGTGAACATTAACAATATAATTTTAAGCATAAATAAATATTACATATTTTAGCAACACATCATTTTGTACCTGCTCAAAAACTTCAAACTTCAGAGAAATTTATTAATTTCTGCGTTTTTGTCCTTCAAAACAAATTGAAAAAGTAAATGCTTTTGCAAAGAAGTTTTCAAATAAACATTAAATTGATAATTCACGTTTTTTGAACACCACCTGAATTTTTAGCGAAAATTGGGTAATTGCGCGAAAACTTCAATTAATGAAATGGCTTCTAGACGTTTCGGCCCAAAACCATTTCGGCCCATAGACGTTTCGGCCTAGTTCGAAATGGCAGACCTTTTCGGCCCAAGACGTTTCGGCCCACATTTGAACTACCAAGACATTTCGGCCCACTTTTTTCCCCCAAGACTTTTCGGCCCAGTTTGCCAAGACTTTTCGGCCCAAGTCATTTCGCTCCACTAAAATAGTTATTACTAAGAAAGGGTTGAAGATTGAGGCTCATGTATTCATAAGTTATTTCAAAGCGGCTGTGAAATTTTATTCTTCTAACCAACTCCAGCGTCTGATGGCTTTCAACAATTATTTGCTGATCATCTCTTTTGTGTGTTGGATTATTTTTCTATTGCAATTCCAAGCGCATTTCATACACCTACTCTGGTATTTGATGGGTTAACAGTTAATTAACTGACGCTAAATCAGCTGATAATCCTCTGCACTTAATCTGCAGAGGATTATCAGCTGATTTACCGACTTCATACGGCGTGTGATGATTTTTTTGTTGATTGCACTTCGTAAATTCAAATCAACAAACAATCAATTAGATGATTCTCGACTTGATGTACCGGTTAAATATGGGTTTTTCCGTTGAAACGGAATTCTTGTGCGATTTTGGTCAGCTATACCACCGTCCCCTCCCCCCTCCAAGTAACTAGGAGGGCCATAACCGCATTCCCTCCAAGCCATAAGAGACGCGTACCGAACGATTTCGAAGTATTTTGCTAGAATCGAAAAAATGGAAAAAATAATAAATATTACCATTGTTAAGAGAGGGGGCAGTGTGTCCCAAAAAGGTCAAAAAGAGAGATTTCAATCCAGATATAACCAGCAGTTTCCCAAGTGGTATAGAAGTTAGAGTGTCTCATGAAGTCCACAGTTTTACACACCATAATCCTAGACGCATGAATTGGTTAAAGTATATAAGACGCTACTTTCTCTATATATATTGGTTGGTCACTGGATTGCATGGTGATGGTCAGTACTGGCTATCATAAAACTCTTATTCCTGCCGTGAACCTGAGGGTGGGGGAGCAGAATAGCGGGGTAGTCATTTATCTAATTGCTGTATGCTTATGTATGTCTTTCAGGTTTTCATAAGTTGAAAATTTCAATCGTTAAAGAAATAGCAGTATTAGCAATCTGAGATAATACACAACATACGATTTAAATTCAAATAGGAATAGCTACAGTTTCGATTTTTAACAAACTGCTCTTGCACTGGCTTTGGAATTATCCATTAACTAAATGTCTAACACAAAATCAAAACATCTGTATAATGATAGTTTAGTGGGCCGAAACGTCTTGGGCCGAAACGTCTTGGGCCGAATCGTCTATGGGAGTGGGCCGAAACGTCCTGCTTCCAATGAAATAACATCCAAAAAACTAGAATCAAAACTATTAAAAAATATAATGCTATTAATACTGGTTAATTTTTGTATGATAAAAATTGTCCCTATAAACTTGTAAAATCTAAAATTAAGCGTGCTGTACAACCGTGGATGACTTCTGGATTGGTAAATGCCTGCAGAAAGAAAGATAAGCTTTATAAAGATTTTTTTAGAAGCAGAACTATTGAAAATGAAAGTAAATTTAAAAAATACAGAAATAAGCTTAACTCTATTGTAAAATACTGTAAAAAATCGTACTACACAAGTTTGTTACAAAAACAATATGGTAACATAAAGAGTACCTGGAAAACACTAAATACCATTCTGAAACGTAATCGACAAGCAAGTTCTTTTCCAGATACTTTTTATACTTGTGAGGGTAATAAGGTTACTGGTACAAAAAATGTGGTAAATGGTTTTAATGATTTTTTCGTTAACATTGGTCCTCGTTTAGCTAATAAAATAGATGTTGTTGAAGATGGGAAGATTTTCGAGTACATGAAAGGTAGAAATGAAAGTACAATGTTCCTTATAGGCACTGATGAAAAAGAGTTAATTGATATAGTTAATTCATGTAAAAACAAAACATCGCTAGATTGTGAGGGTATTTCAATGTGTACAGTTCGGAATGATTTTCTAACAGTTGTTAAACCATTTTCACATATTTTGTAACTTGTCTTTCAAAACCGGTGTTTTCCCTAATGGTATGAAAAGGGCGAAAGTTGCACCTTTATTCAAGTCGGGAGAAAAGTTCAAATTTAGTAATTACAGACCTGTCTCTTTATTACCTCAATTTTCCAAAATTTTAGAAAAATTGTTTGAGAAAAGGTTAGATAATTTTGTCGAAAAATATGCAATTCTGACAGAAAATCAATATGGTTTTAGATCTAATAGATCAACTTCGTTAGCCTTACTTGAATTAGTTGAAGAATTAACATCTTCTATTGACAAAAAGCTTTTAACTATAGGAGTATTTATAGACCTCAAAAAGGCATTCGACACAATAGACCATAAACTACTTCTCCAAAAACTAGATTTTTATGGTGTTCGCGGTGTTCCTAATAATTGGATTAGAAGTTACCTTTTTGAAAGAGAACAGTGTGTACAAATAAATGATGATTTTTCCAGTGTATTACATGTTCTTTGTGGTGTACCTCAGGGCTCCGTTTTTGGTCCCAAACTCTTCATTTTATATATTAATGACATCATAAATGTTTCAAAACTTCTCAGGTTTATACTCTTCGCAGATGATACCAATATTTTTTTCACAGGTCGTGATTTATTCACAATGTGTGAAAGTATTACTTGTGAATTAAAAAAGCTAAATCGTTGGTTTAAAATAAATAAATTATCACTAAATGTAAGTAAAACGAATTACATGATTTTTGGTTCTTCTAAGTTTAATAAGTGTGATATGGAAATTTTTCTAGGTGGTGAAAAGATTTCAAGGGTAACATTCACGAAATTCCTTGGCGTCATTATCGATGAAAAGCTTAACTGGAAAGAACATATAAGTCGAGTCCGTTCTAAACTTAGCAAATGTATCGCAATTATGTATAAGGTTAGTTATTTTGTGGATTATGGTGCATTGTTTATTATTTATTGTTCTCTTTTTCTTCCATACATGTCTTATTGTCTGAAGATTTGGGGTAATACCTATGCAACAAATGTTATGCCAGTATTCAAGCTACAAAAAAGAGCTGTAAGAATTCTTAATGGTGTTGGTAGATTTGAACATACCAGTTATCTGTTCGGTAGATCAAATGTTCTTAAATTGTTTGACCTTGTTAAATTTAAAACCCTCCTTATTAATGTTCAGAGCAAAGACTTATTCGTTACCGTCAAATGTTCAACCTTATTTCAGTACAGTGTCTGGTGTAAGAAGTACGAGGCAGTTCGGTACCTTTAATCATGTTTACTCCAGAACCACTCTGGAAACATACTGTTTGAGAAAAAGAGGAACACAGTGGTGGAATAAGCTCTCAAAAGATTTTAAAAACCTTGGTTCTATGCTATTATTTAAGAAAAAAACTAAAGAAATACTTATTGTCATATTACATGCTCAATGAATAAGCGGTTGATCATGAAAGCTTCATTTAATCAGGTATGATACTTCAATTATTACAAACATATTTTGTTCACAAATTGAACTTTGCTTGGTGTAGGCTGTATATGCTTCTATTAATGACTAAATAACTAGTAACTAAATGTTTAAATGTTTAATCTAGTTATCCTAGTTTAGCGATCAATGTATGTTAAAGAATATTTATGTTTAATTCGCTTAAATAATATCTGGGGTATAGGGCAAGCGTTCAACAAGCTTTTGCTTTTGCTTGCTTCCTTTTCTGTATCACATATTATAAATTCACACATCTATGTACTGTTAATTTATTTCAATATTGCTGATCCAGAAATAAACATTTTTGATTGATTGATTGATTGATTGATTTAATTTTCGTAAACTGAAACGCAATGATTTCTAGGCGATGATGAGCATAGTAAACGGCTTTGTGATTGGATAATGTTCGACACTCTTTCCGTGTGTACTTTATGTTATAATAACGCAGTTCACGATTTCGAGTGTGCATGCTCAGTAGAGGGAATTCGCAGATTCCAGTTGAAAAAAAAAACAAAAAAAAACCAAAAAAAAAACAAAAAAAAAAAACAAGAAAATACGCTGAAAGTTGATTTTGTATGCCACGGGGTATCTATAAGCCAAATCACACTTTGGGAGTTCGGAATAAAATGCGAAATATTCTGCGTTTTTATTACAAACTTACCGGATAAAAAATGAAAGAAATGATACAGAATTTGTTTAAATGTCACATTTCTCTGAACCAAAGAGCAATTCTGCTTTTGACAATCCGTATCCTATTTTCAAAACTCATTAAAAGTTTTAAGTTTCAATTTCTTTTATGTTCCGAAAATGAGCTGTTTTTGCGATATTTCTTCTATAATTTCTTTCATTTTTACCCGGTTCCCTCACAGTCGAAATGCAAAATTCTTGTGCATTTTATTCGAAACACCCAAAGTGTGATTGGGCGTATAAGGTGTTAAAACTTTGTAGCAATATGGGAAAATTTATTCATGATATTATTGTAATGTGTTTCGAACACAAAAAGAGCATATGTCTATTTCACAACGATTCTGATGCATTTCTCCATTGATTTGTACGTTTTTACGTTCCTCTGCTTCTATTTTTAACCCCACAAAACTAGACTCCTGTTTGTGCGTAAATATCGTAGACGAAACTGTGAATCTGCTCACATAATGAGATAAACTTTTACAGGAATAATGATGGCTAAGAAATTCTTTAGTATATATGAAATTTAAAGATTGGCAGAGTACCCCCACCCCCTCCTTCACCCCAAATTCACCCAATTTTGGATTCTTTAAAAAATGATAAAGGATAGAAAAGAACTAGAAAATCTATGTTTTTGCTAAAGCTCAAAAACAGATATGTCTCTCCCAGCGCCACAGTCTGTCCTACTCGTTATTGAGAAATCGATGCTGACAGACGAAGATACATTGTAAAATGTTGAAGTCAAAAATTAACACAAGTAAGTATTTGTGAAACACGAGCAGGCCCCAACCGCCCCAAAATTCAAAGGGGTTTAAAGTCAATTTTTGACCACTTCCGGATGACTAAATCTGACCAAAAAAAAAAAACCAAAAGGCACATCTACAGGTCGAGACCTTTCATTTGAGCCTACTCTCAATGTTCTACGACTAATAGAACCGAACATATAGCGTGTACAAGCTTATTTCCCTAAAACCCCAATTATCGCACATTTTGGTCAATTTGACCAGTTCCGGATGACCGAATCTGAACAAAAATACCAAAAGGCACATCTACAGGTTGAGACCTTTCATTTTCATTTTGGTTGCAATCGGCTGCCTCGTTACTGAGAAATCGCTGCTGACGGACGGACATACGGATGGGCAGACGAAAAACAATATATGCTTCCCCGAGGGGGAAAGATATAACAAGAAATATATAGGAAAAGGCTTCGCATGGATTGCCTTGTGTAAATTAACCAACTTCGCTTCCTTAGTGTTTTGAGACAAATGCAGCAATCTGTACAACGAACATTGCCCCCCCCCCAACTCTGAGAGCTATTACTAAAAAAAATTTACGCTTTAAACAATAAATGACATGATGTTAACAAAAGGTTTATTATACCGAACAAGTGTGGAAATCCCCAGAAGGTTCATACCCTTTGTCGGAGAACAAGTGACGAATGTTCTCTACGCAAACAAGGATTTTAACTGGTTGATACTCAGAATTCGAAACATTTGATATCATGACATGGCGATACAAACAAGCACAAAGAATGCACCGAATTGGATAAATTGGTTCCCTAAGCCATTCTAGAGTAGCTTTGGTATCGGGTAATTTTTACGACACTTACGAACTAAATCAGGTGGGGGATTTCAGTTGCAGATAATGGAATAAAACACAAAGAACTGGATAGAAAATTTAAAAAGATAAAAGGAATGCGTTATGTTTGTTAAACATTGTTTATCAAAAGCGCTGACATTTTATAAATACTGTAATATTGCACAAATACTGTATTATAACAACGGTATTATAGCCAGGAACGGTATTATCGCCTGCATAAAAACAAAGACCTCGCCTTCTTGAAACGGGTCTAGATAGACTTTTTCAATAAACTGTTATGGTTACAATTAAATTCTTGTTGATTGAAAAATAAAACACTATTTTTATGTTCACTTTTCAACTGTTGACATTCGGCACTGAAGCCGACAAGTTACGGAACACAAAGTTTTTGGGGGTATGGTCGAAAGGTGAAGGAAGCATGTATTACTCGAAACCGGTCGTTTATTAACGACGCTTGCCGGTCTACCAATTTAATATAACTTGAAAAACTACTTCAATTAACGAACATATCTATAGTATATGTAAGTATACGAGTACCAAAACAAACTATTTAGAAGGCTTTTCGCATGACAACTGAACAATGTGGTTAATCCATACTGATCCTGCAAATCTTAACTCTTCACACTTTTTGATCTTGTACTGTTTGAAACCTTAACCCATGGTTTCGGTGTCTGAAGCTACCATCCCAATCTGCGGCCTTGTACGATATATAATATGAAGCAGACATGGCGTATAATGAATGATCTTCTGGGAAGGGGAAAGAAAAAAAGCATATTTGGTGATTGTGTAGAAAAAAATGGTAAAAAGATATATGACAATAAAGAAATGTCGAATGTGTACAATGATTTTTATGTAAATGTAGGCCCAAATTTAGCAAGAGAAATAAACAGTGCAAATGTTAATATGTGTTATGATGAGTTTATTAAAGATTTAAATATTGGAAAATCTATGTTTGTCACTCCGTGCACAAGTAATGAATTATTGCAGATAGCCCGTAAATTTCCAAATAAAACGTCACAAGATGTAAATGATATGAGCATGTTTTTACTGAAGAATATAATGCATAATATTGTTAACCCATACACGTATATTTGTAATTTATCTCTGTTGTCTGGTATTTTTCCATACGAGTTGAAAATTGCTAAAGTGTTGCCTTTGTATAAATCAGGAAATGTTGAAGATGTAAGTAATTTTAGGCCAGTATCTATTCTACCACAGCTGTCAAAAATATTAGAGAAACTATTTGAAGTAAGGTTAAGAAATTACATTGATAAAAAAAAATTATTATTTAAAGGGCAGTACGGTTTTAGAAGAAACCACTGTACTAACTTAGCATTAAACGAAATGGTAAACATGATAATAAATGCATTAGATAATAAAATGTATAGCATAGGAGTATTCATAGACCTAAAAAAAGCATTTGATACTGTGGACCATAAATTGCTTATTGATAAATTTAAATATTACGGAGTCCGAGGTGTAGCGTCCAAATTCTTAGAAAGTTATTTGAGTAATAGAGTACAATTCGTTAGCTTTAGAAATAATGTGTCAGATAATAAAAATGTATTATGTGGGGTACCACAGGGATCTATTCTTGGTCCATTACTATTTATTCTTTACATCAATGATATGTATAAGGTGTCCGAATTATTGCATTTTATAATTTTTGCTGATGACACGAATATTTTCTATATGGATTATGATGCAGTAAGATTGGTGAATATAATGAACAATGAGTTGGGTAAGTTAAACGCATGGTTTAAAATTAATAAATCATCTCTGAACGTAAAAAAGTCAAACTATATGTTATTTAGTAGAACTAATATTGATGTTTTACCGGTTTTGTTAAATGGTATTAAATTAGAAAGAGTAAAATTTACAAAGTTTCTTGGCGTTATTATAGACCAAAAGTTTACATGGTTAAACCATATAAGTGTAGTTAAAGGAAAAGTGTCTAAAGCAATTGGTGCAATGTATCGAATAAAAAATAAAGTAAATAAAGATGTGTTGCTAATGATATATAATACCCTAATATTACCTCATTTACAATACTGTTGTGAGTTATGGGGAAATACATATGGCTGTAGAATTTGTAATTTAATTACTCTACAAAAGCGTGCAATAAGATTAATTGAAAATATGCCATTTAGGGCTCATACAGCAGATGTATTCAGAAAATATAAATTGTTAAAATTTTATGATATGGTTAAGTTTCACACATGTATATTGATGTATAAGGCATCAAATAATTTATTACCAGAAAGTATTCAAGCATATTTTTGCAAATTCCAAGATGTACATATGTATGAAACTAGAAATAGGGATAAAATGTATGTATCAAGTGTTAATACAAGTCTAAAACAAATGTCGACAAACATGACGGGAATCAGATTATGGAATGGGCTTGAAAATAATATTAGAGAATGTCATTCATTAAGTATCTTTAAAAGGAAATTGAAACAGAAATATATTGATACATATTGAAATAAAGTAGAAGTTACTATTTAGGTGTTATCGTCAAAAATATTTGTCTTAAGTACAAAATGAATGATGTATTAGGTAGTGGTAATAGGGGCTAATACCTATAAGAATACATATTCTTCAAATTAGCTCCTTTTCATGTTTCCATTATTATTATATATAGATCATAATGTATAAATGTAAATGTATACGTGGAGATATGAAATAAAAAAATATTATTATTATTATTATTATTATTATATACACCAGCTTTACAAGCGAATTCGTACTTACACTTTTCCCCAAGTTTTGTCTTTCGGCTAATTCAGTAGGGATAGGGACATGAAGAAATGATAGAAAAAATGGAAAATATCAACATTCTGCCACAAACATATCAACGAGCTAGCTACTGGGCGGGACTGAATAATACATAAAATAGTTTTATAATTGATTACATGGTTGCTTTTTAAATTCCAAAGTAAGTATTTTAAAGAAAATTAGAATTTTGGTGTTTTACCCTTACCATTTCTTTATAATTCTGGAATTTATCCCGAAAAATTTGCACTCGAAACGACACCTCCATAGGAAAGATCCTCAAGTACGAATTGGCTCACTAAAAGATCACATTATCGCTCAGCAAATAACCCTCCGCACCGATTCGATGTTTCGCCAATCGCGAAATAAAATAATCTGAAAATAGGTCGTTGCTGGAATTTTCAGTCCATATAATTAATGCATCACTTACTTGCCGAACTGACCAGTAATAAAAGTCAGATTTATCACATAGATTTCGGTAGCCAGTTAATGCACGTTTTCAAAATACTCTTGTAATAAGTGGCTTCCTGGTTGCCTGTCTGCTTTACACATTCGCTGCAAATCAACCTTGCCAACGTTTTTATTGATTATCGACTTAGATACCATTCCTTGGGGAAGTTCCGATTTATATTTTTGTAAATAAAAACAAATTCATGGTTATGGACACATATCATAGCCCACGTTTATCAAATGTTGCCTACAGCTGTATGCTACAGTGACACATACAATGCGAAAGACAGAAACTCACTGACAGCTTTTAAAATAATACACCCGTAGATTCATCTTTAACTTTAACCGTGTCTTGCACTATCGATATTATGCATTTACAATGCCAGCTTTAATCTCGTGTGCAAAAGACTTCTTTATACAATCATGCTGTTATCTGGATTTACACTTGAAAGAGATATGGAGTATATAAAGCATTGGACTGTTATATATTGAGAAAGGTACATTTGGGGAAGATGCCTGACAGGCGGGCTTTTCCTCTGTCAAAATAGGGCAGTAATTTTCCAAGTGATTGTCTTACTTTCAATTTTATTGCAATATAATAGCAGTATATTCAGACCTGTCTGTAGTTTCCGGGGTGTCAGATAATATCACTATATCATCGGCATTAAGTATAAAAAATAAAAATAAATATCTGCATATGTCATTTCTTTTGGTGATGCTCACACATTGGATATAATATATTGCTAGAAATCCTGAAGATTATCCATATAAAGAACGATAGGAGGGAAAAGAATATACTTGTTTCAAACCTGCAAAGCTCAGATGATACTTCGGCGCTTATCTTTCACGGACATGTTCTTGATCAAGTTTACACTTTTTCGGATAAACCCGCTCTTAGTAATTTAAATTGCAACTCTTTCCTCTACACTGTACCGAAGGTCATCTCATAGCCCATCAAGGCAATGTAAAATTTTCTCAAACGAATTTTTATTTATTTATTATTGTTAGTCGCAGGAAAAGCATTTAATCTGTCGTGGAATGCTTTGTAGGAAATGTTATAATGGAGCCTGTAAACAATTGCCTTAAAGCCGAAACAAGTGTTAAATTGTAGTAGTTAGCCACGTTAAGTTAACTTTCTTCTTCTACTAGGGTGAACAGCTCTGAACATTTAATGTTAGATGAATATAGAAACAACATGCAACAATCATTACACAGCATTAACATTTTTCTTTAAAAATGCCAGCAGAGTGCTAACTTGTGTCGAATTTACTAGCGTACATGGTTTCTTTATATAAAATCAGTACCACATTCTTCTTTCTTCTGGGCACTTCATGTCAGAAGTATACTTTTGTTCGTCTTTTCGCACTTTTCTAAACTACAAACTATAACTACCATCATTACAATTGTTATGGTTATAAATGCGAATTTACGGAAAAACCGATGCCATATAGCGTGTATCAGAGAACACTGGTTCCGAACTGGCACTTTCAAAGTATGTAGCATTTGTCAGTAACCCAGAGCTGTGGATGGCATAATCAAAGGTGTACTTTTCCTTCAAAGTGTAATTTCATTGAAAGCTATCATAATCTATCCATCCATTTGGGGTCATATATAACGATTTTAGATATTTATGTTCATTCCTTTTTCCGTGTAAAGGATATTTCATACTGCATTTTAAAGTGACAGTCTCAATTTGTTGAAAGATATATCTTTCTTTCAGATGTTTGAAGTTGCCATGGTCAAAAAGGAATGGGCCTAAGGTCATAAAAGGGAGCATAAACAAATGTACATCTTTTGTTGTAGAACTGAGGAACCTATTATGCTGTGACAGCAATATCATGATTAACCAACCCACCGTCTCAAACTTGCTTAGGTGGGGCACTGTGGTTTTCTGTATTTTTATCAACCCGTCATAACACAACTGCGCAACAAAAAGTGCCATAAGTGGAAGATTTACTTTAAAAACCTCTGTGGGTAGCCTACTATAGCTGCATATAGAAAGAAAAGATGTTAAAAGCCTGTGCAAATTATAAAAATTTTCTGAAATTATACATTCCTTCATGAAAGGATACGATCTATATAAGAGTGCAATGGTGACAAAGCTTAAGTGTTTATGTGAGTATGTTAGAAATGGCCCTGGAGTAGAGATATTCCCACTGTAATATTATCAACAAGATATAGTAACAGTAACGTCCAATACTATTAAATTGAAACTGCGAATTAATCAAGCAGGAAAAGTATTTATCTGTCATGCTGAGAGTATTCCAGAGAGTAGTTCTCGGTCACTCTCCTTAGGACATGGTCGTCAGACCCCCCTAGGACACAGTCGTCCGACCCCCCAGGACATAGTCGTCAGACCCCCCACCCAGGACATACTGTCAGACCCCTCTCCCCAGGACATACTATGTCAGACTCCCGCCCGTGGGAAAATTTTGATTTTTTATATATTTAAACGTTTCAGACAATTCTGAGCAACTTTGGTTCTTTTTACCCCCGTGGAAAAACTTTGTGATTTTTGCATATTTAGAATTCTGAACATTTTTGTTTTTTTTTGACCTCCCGACCCCTCCAAATTAGTGATTTTTGTATATTTTAACGCTTCAGACAATTCTGAGCACCTTTGTTTTTTTCATTCGAGCTGAAATTATGCTGGTTCATTTAATGCACATCGGTCTTTTAAAAGAAAGAAGCAAGAAAAAAAATTGAAAACACTAAAAGAACGTTTTGTGGTTTTTGTATTCTTCTAGTCAGTACTCATTTTTCTGTCAAAGCAGCAGCCAATGTTATCAGATGAGTAGTGAAGTTAGATATTGTAGAGTTTTACACATGAAGAGTTATCTTTGAAAACATTTGCATTAGAAAGCCTATACAATATTTCGTATTATTTTAGCATTGTTCACAGCATTTCAAGACTGGGACAGGATCTGTATATTATTCGTGGAGACCTCCGAACTGCTTTGAGGACTTACTGTAGAGCTGGTGACACAATACAACAGGAAAAGGAGCCATGTTTACAATTCATACCAAATAGAAAACAAATTTCAATATGGGTCAAAATGTGTAAATGAATAGATAGAAAAGTGAAATTCATGTGATTTTCGATTTGTCAAGAGAAAAACTCTATAACGAATAAACATTGTATTGCGGTGCAATACAGGAAACCCAAGTCCTCCAGACTTCCATTTATGGTAGTAAACCAACCAAAACAAGCTTACGTTGCTGTTACTTCTTAAATATAAATATAAACTAGAAAGTGGATCCGATGCTTTGTGTGAAGGTGCTCTTTATGCACTTTATGAAAGAGATAGTAAGGAGACGTTCAAAAGAACGGGTCACGAAAAATCAATAACAAGTGGGAGGTCGCTACGGCTTTTGGCTTATTTAACTACGCTGTCAAATGTTATAAAATAGGAAATAACATATATTATTGATCATTAGCAAACAATTAATATCACTTTTTTAAATATTAATGAAGAATAAAGTAGACCATGCGTGGCATTATACCCGCTTACCTTTGGCATTGAATAGATTATTTCAACATCATGGCCTTGAACGCTTTTCAGTATGACACAATTGATCTGTGAGAAAAATATACTCCGAGTGGAAGAAATCGGTTCGTTCTCTGCAATCTAGAATGTTATGCAATCATATTCCTAACTAATTTTATCCTAACCTGAATCTTAACAATGTGAGGATAAAGAAACTGAGAACAAAGTGGACGTCACTTATGAATACATGGATATCGTGTATTCAGTCGTTAGCTGGGATAATCATTAATGAAACAGTTTTATTTGGTCCTGTGATATTTGACACATTTTGTACAAAACTAGACTATATGAAAGAAAAAGCATAATTTGTTTCTAATGAAGAACATCCTGTTTACAATTGTAATGAAATTTAAGTCGCAGAACGTGTTAGGAGTCAATTACTGAGCAACGCGTGTTGGTTAATAATGTGGTTATTGCGTCAATATGAGTAATTTTGAGAAGATAGCTCAGTGGCAGATTGCCCTATAGATAAATGTAAAAAGGAGAGAGGTCTTTACACTATTGTCAAATTGGTGAGGTCTTCTTCGAAGTTTGGATGCCCTTAAACGAAAGGAAGGGGTGCATGTTACGGTTTGCCACACTAAAAACTTGACACATGCCACCATCCAACTACGACGAAACTACGACCATGCAACAATGCGCACAGTATCATGATTGACTGACAATAACTACACGCCATATCTGGCACAAGACGTCAGGAGTCTGGAACTAAGTGGCGCCTACATGACTCATCTAGAAGACAATGAAAAAAGTCTGTGTGGTAAAGCCACAAACATATTTTTATTTTACAATAAATATTCTACCCATACAAAATAAAAGGGAAAGCAACAAAAGTAATAAAACAAACTAAATATAATTTGTTTGACCAAATCCCCGTTGATACTAATTTTTAACATCTGTAGAATGTTGATTAAACAAGATCCGACTATAGACACTTTCAGACTTTCTTGAAAATGAAGACAAACGCAAGCAAACGCAAAAATGAGAATATTACTTTTCCACTTAAAACAATAAAATATTCTTGACCTGAAACAGTTAAACAATGGAGTTAAAAAAAAACACATACACATTGCGCCACAGTTCACACAGCAATACACAAGGAGCTCACAAAAACCTCATTACGATATTATTTTGACTTCTGTTAATCAAAGATTTTGAATATTAATTTTCATATGCACATACGGTGCATGCTAATAAAGCAATTGCAAATTTATCAAAAATCAATTTTTATATCACGAAAGTAAATCAAATGGTAAAGTGATTAGAACAGCAACTGAAAATTAATACACCCATCTAAAAATGTACATGAAGATGTGAAACGAGAATGAAAGTTATTCAGTAGCTTTACTACAACCTGACAAAATCAAAACCATTTTTTACACACAGTCAATGTAAATGCATATTTGACTCTGGAGGTGTCGCTGGTGTCTACTTTATGGCCTTGTAGGGTTAGAGGACTCGTGTGTTTTTCCTGTTGCAAGTACACCTGTTACACCCTGCAAGAAAGCATATAAAATTATAAAATTGCCAACTTTTAGCAAATTTTGTCTTTCCTTAAGTAAGCTCTGTTTCAATTAGTATTGCGACAGCAAATGAAAGGCATAGAGCTTTGCTATTACAATTATTTTTGCTTGTTATAAAACCAGATTTTAAAGAAACACAGCATGGGTGTTTCTTTCTGAATTATTTGGAAACGGATTATATTTGCTTATAACGTCGCTAAGAGTTTTCAAAAGTGAGTGTATCAATACAGCTGTTGCTTTTACACAACGGCTTGATTCTTTGATATGCTTACATATTTTTCTGGTGTTATTAATGATTAAATATGGATGAAACAATCACGAAAACAAAGGACACATAGGTTTCTTGTATTTGGAAACACTGTAATGTTCAAACATGTGTCTAATGCCTTAATCACATCCGTACTACGTATGACTCATGGGGTCTGAGTCATGTTGTAGGGTGCTCATATTCGGTCAAAATTAAAAATAATACACAAAGGCATATCGGGTACTTTTTCAAACAGTCCTGTCCCACATAACTCAAAAAGAAAAAAATAACAAAGGGTGTATAAATATATTTTTATTACTTCCTGTAATAGAAGTATATTTAAATTTCAATGTTTAAAAACTCTAAAATATCACCAAAGAGATCTTAAAAACAAACTAGATATATTGGCATGCGCATACCATTTTATTTTAGATCTCAACTTTCCTGTTGTTAATAAACTATGGAAAGGAGGGAGTTGATTTATGAGATGTAATACATCGAGGGTGGTGTTTTATTATGTTTCACTGTAATACATCAAGGGTGGTGTTTTATTATGTTTCACTGTAATACATCAAGGGTGGTGTTTTATTATGTTTCACTGTAATACATCAAGGGTGGTGTTTTATTATGTTTCACTGTAATACATCAAGGGTGGTGTTTTATTATGTTTCACTGTAATACATCAAGGGTGGTGTTTTATTATGTTTCACTGTAATACACCGAGGGTGGTGTTTTATTATGTTTCACTGTAATACATCAAGGGTGGTGTTTTATTATGTTTCACTGTAATACATCGAGGGTGGTGTTTTATTATGTTTCACTGTAATACATCAAGGGTGGTGTTTTATTATGTTTCACTGTAATACATCGAGGGTGGTGTTTTATTATGTTTCACTGTAATACATCAAGGGTGGTGTTTTATTATGTTTCCTCGTTGAAATTAATTTACAGATGTCCAACAGTAGCAGGGAGATTGTACTATAATGTAATGGCAACCATTATGTGGTGAGACATGTAGGAGTGGTTCATAAGTTTGCATTCTTCGATTCAGCGTATAATATTAATGGCACCATCTTGTACTTCAATCAGGATGCGAAATTTTTATTCACCACACAGAGGAAAATATTTAAATTGCGAACGTAGAATAGGTGTAACTCTTATTTTAATCTTAAGATTTAAAAAAAGTAAACATTTTCAGCTAAAACTCGCTCGCCTTTTGAATGCCGTTTTCACGTTTATTTCTTTATTGTTTATATCAACAAACTGAATAAGTAATATCATAAATTTTACTACTGCGAATGAAATTTAATATTTAATATTACCATATGTTATCCTGATATCATAATTTCTAGGTCTGTTACTCAAAACTGTTGTTGTATTTGTGAACTTGAAATGAGTATTCACATGATGATATCGATGATTCCATTTTATATAAAAATTCAACAGTTGGTATTACAATTTTGTAATTCCGAAATTGATTTTTTTGATATCCAATTTTTAATCAAATTTAAAAAAAAAAACAGGAATGTGAACAACTCGCCAAGCGGCGAACTCCAATAAGATTACGCTGGTAATGGACAATTAGTTAATTAAGTAATTTACATTTGTTGGGTGAATGATGCATCTATAACAATCACCAAAAGAACACTAGTAAAAAAGAAAGTGCTAAATTGTTTGATGTAAAACATGTCGGCTCGTATTCTCGAAATCTGAAGCTGAGGTATTTGTTTCAGATTTAAGTACGTGCTCACAGATCGGAGTTTGCCGTCTCATATTTAAGATAAGTTATTTAATTTTGGCTCATCTGTGTTCTCGAAAGATTTTTGGTCGTTTCAATATATGGTTATGTCTCTTAAATCTAAGGGAGACCCGGAGGTGCCTTAAAAGCAGATGTCTGCGAAAACTGACCCTAAATTCCTGCTTTGCGGCTGTTTTGGTTATACTGGACATTCATACAATAAAGAATGATCCTACGCACATGATTGCGAAAGGTCGGATTGAAGCTAGTTTCTGTTAATGGGGAAGAGGGGGGGTGGGGGGGGGGTGGGGGGGGCGTAGTCACTATGTCAAACTTATTTTTCATATTATGCAAAATACCGAAAGGCTATGGAATGCCGTTTTAACATTTATTGCTTATTTTTGATATCAAAAAGTATTTAGAGATATCAATAAATCAATGTAGCTCTCATTAATTTATATTTTGCTATCAATAATTGAATTTAAGATAGCAAAAATTGATTTTTAAGATTAAAAAATCAATTTTACAAACTTGAAAAAACTTAAAGGACACACACATTTATATACAATTTAACGAATCATCAATTTAATTTTGGTTTGAAAACTTCAATTATTGATATCAATAATAACAACACAATTTTTGAGCTCAAGAATTGCTTCTTTTTAGCACAGTAAAAAATTAAGAGGTATTTGTTTCAGAATTAAGTTAAGTGATCACAGATCGGAGTTCGCCTTCTCATATTTAAGATAAGTTATTTAATTTTGGCTCGTCCGTGTTCTCAAAAGATTTTTGGCAGTCTCAATATATGGTTATCTCTTAAATCTAAGTAAATAGATCGATATTTTGAGATCACAAATTAATTTTTGAGATAAAAAAATCATTTGCAGATTTCAAAATATAGATTAAAAAGTCTCATTCTGAAATAATAATATCTGACATAAATTCTTGATATCAGTAAAAGGAAAATAAATTATTGAGCTCAAAATCGAAATTTTGCTATCTATGGAATGCCATTTTCACATTTATTACGGAATTATTGATATCAAAAATTAATTTTTGATCTCAAAAATTGATTTTTTGATATCAAAAATTAATTTTTGATCTCAAAAATTTCATATTTTGATATCAAGAATTAATTTTTGCTATATGTATTTGCAATTTTGATATCTCTAAATATATTCTTGATCTCAAAAATTAATTTTCGATATCAATAAATATTTAGAGATATCAAGAAATATTTATTGATATCAAAAATGATTTAATGATATCTAAAATTGATTTTTTGAGATTAAAAATTCAATTCTTGACAGCAAAAATGAAATATTTCAGAGCAAAATACCAATTTTGAGCTCAGTAATTCATTTTCCTTTTATTGATATCAAGAAGTTATTTCAGATATCATTATTTCAGAAGGAGACTTTTTAATTTGTATTTTGAAATCTGCATATGATTTTTTGATCTCAAAAATTGATTTTTGATATCAAAATATCAGTCTAATTTTTTAAATAAAAATTCAGAAGTACACATCTGAAAATTAAAAATGACTGGTCCTTGTATACAGAATCTTTCTGAATAAAAAATACAGAATCTTACTGTATAAAAAAGAAGCAATTCTTGAGATCAAAAATTGTGTAGTTATTATTGATCTTAATAATTCAAGTTTTCATCTCCAAAATTTAATTGACGATTCGTTAAATTTTATGTAAATGTGTGTCTCTCTTAAGATTTTTAAGTTTGTAAATTTGATTTTTTGATCTCAAAAATAAATTTTTGCCATCTAAAATTCAATTATTGATAGCAAAATATAAATTATTGAGATCTACATTGATTTCTTGATATCTTTAATTATATTTTGATATCAAAATAAGCATTAAATGTTAAAACGGCATTCCATAGATATCAAATATTTCATTTTGCTTTCAAGAATTGAATTTTTGATCTCTAAAAATCAATTTTAGAGATCAATAAATCATTTTTGATATCAATAACTGTATCTAAATATTTATTGATATCAAGAATTATTTTTTGAGATCAAAAATAGAATTAAAGATATCAAAAATATACTTACAGATAGCAAAAATGAATTGTTGATATCACAAAATTATTTTTTGAGATCAAAAATTAATTCCTGATATCAAAAAATCAATTTTTGAGATCAAAAATTAATTCTTGATATCGAGGCTCCAGCTCAAAACCGATCATCGGAGCAGGAATGTTTGTAGCAGAGCAGAGTTCACCATCGGTGGCCATAGTCACAAAAATTAACTGTACAGTTAACCAATTCCGTTAACTTCTCATGTAGCAAACAGAACTTTTGAAATTTTATTAATACGTTTTATTTTTTATATAAAACCAAATTCTTGTAAAATTTATTTGCGTAATTTTGGGAAAATCAGCTGATTTTCCTCGTGCGGTGTAGGTCAACTGAGTTATTATTTTTTTTGGAATGCCACGCCAAACAGTTAATAACACCAGACTGCCCGAGTCAGAGCCGACTACAAACTTTCTTGAATTTCTAGAAAATATCCCTGTCCTTGCTTACACCAACTAGCCACGCGCATTAATTTATGCATTCTCGAAAAATTTTGATAAGTGCGAAAGAGTTTTCTCTCAACTGACGCTCCACCAACATGTTATGTTCTTGGTCTACGATCATAATAAACAAAATTTACTCCAATGCCGATTGATTTTATACAAATCCTTAATAAATAGAAAAAATAACAGCTAAGCTCCTCAACAAAACTACCTACGCCAAGCAATGATCAAAGAGGAAGCAGTCTGTGACGAAAAAATAATCCAAACCAAAAAGAAAACCTGATTTATAACTGTAGAAATTCATAAATCTATAAATTTACAGTTACAAATTAGTCCTGTGATTTATACTTGCAAAATTTCAGAAAATTTCATTAATTTGCAATCGTAATTTATACCTGTAATTTATAACTATTTTATAGTTTATAATTTATAATTAATTCACACCCAATTAATGATCACAATTCAAATCTAATTTCTAACTGTTGAAACGCTTTAATTTATATTCAATTTACATTAATAATTTTGTTTCAAGTTATTTCATGGACCAAAATTTTCCATTGTCGCTCTTTCAAAATATTTTTTTTTTCAATTAGCACGTGAAAATGATTTAAAACTTGCTTGAATATTTGCGGATGACAGTTGTTTCCATAAACCACTATAGATAAGATGAAGATCTGAAATGCTCTCCTGTATAAACTTATTGATGTTTAAAATGAGCCGCAAATAACATAAAAAGACCAAAATTGGGCGGGTGTGAAGATCACACATTGAGAGATGAGTTAATAAAGCTATAATCTTGGTCTTACACCATTTAGAACCAAGCCACCGAGCTACAGCGGCAGTCCCAGCTGAAATATTCAAATTATTTACACCCGTGGTCAAAACGAGTCTGTGGGATAACTTAACCCTTTTGCACACCTCCATATATTAGCCAACTTGAATCCACATAGGTGCAATGACACTGCAGTGCCAACTGAATCGGGGACCTGGATGGAGGGGGGGGGGGGGGGGTGGGGGTGGGGGGTTCACGCACACCAACTTACTTTGGCAGCAGATTGATATCAAAATCAGCTCAGTTCTGTTAAGTGTACATTATAGTTTTTGGACGAATGACAAAACTCTGCAAGAGCACATCTATGAGCTGTTAAAACAATTCTGCATTGAGCAGTAGAACTGACGGCTCAACAATAGAACGCAAGAACGGACGACTCAACAATAGGACGCACGAACGCACGACTACCAAAAGCATTATTGTGCGGG
>CATKHT010000083.1:0-25787 GCA_949752745.1 Protula sp. h YS-2021 | reverse complement strand
TAGGTATTACAGCACTGTTCACCTTGCGCCTTAGAAATCCACCCTATCACACTGCGAACTCGATTTATTGGCTGTTCTCCTCCGCCAGAGTGCGTTCCAGAGAAAGTATATATCCGAATCAGGATTCGAAACTGACGAAAGTTTGTTTACTTAACATCATCTTAAACCAGTGAGGCGATGCATGGTGCGACTTCCGCATAATCTGCCCCTGAACCACGGTAACTATAAGCCGTGAAAATAGTTATAACCGAGTCCGCCGGCTCATAAGCAATACTGAGTCTGGCGCACAAAAGAATAAACACGAGTGAGGGGTATAATTTCGAACACTGGCACATCCGTCTGTTCCTTTATTTCCCCAATAACGATTCACTTTCAGTGATGGAACAATCGGTTTAGCACCATAATTAGGCTTCTTGCCGCGGAAATAATTACTGGAAATCCATGAAGAAAGAGTTGATGTGACGTTAACCTGACAATCCCTGCGTGCACCCCGTATGTCCCCAAGGCGACCACTCCGGTGCCATTGCTGAAAACCTAGCAGGTGACACTTGTAATATTTCACTGCGTTGGAAACACTGAGGAAACTCCCTAAGTCAGGATTTAATCTCCACTCCACAATGTGCCATGTTTCAAGCGTGATTCCTTTGTAAAGTCGTGAATTACAGGCTGCCGGCTCCATAAAATCAGGAACAAAAAAGCTAAAAACACACACACACACACACAAGCGCATATATATATATATAAATATATATATATATATATATATAAAACACTCGGTCAACATTTATTCAAGGGCGCCTATATCTGGACGGTAACACCAAGTGGACTGTGACAGCATCACAGAAGAGGTTGCAGAATCCGTCACGTCACTGCCCGGAAGACCAGCCCTGGAGGGGCGGACAAGGAAGCAGTGGATGACTCCAGGTATTATTACCCCCCCCCCCCCGTACAAACAGGTCTCCTGAACCATACTCAGCGAAGGAAAGCTTACTCCCCCCCACCCCCAGAATCCATCACGTGATGGCCCGGGAGACAAGCCCTGGAAGGGCGGACAGAGAAGCAGTGGACGGCACCATGTAACAGTACCCCCCCCCCCGTACAAACAGGTCTGCTGAACCATCCTCGGTAAAGGCAAGCTTACTCCCCCCCCCCCCCCCATCCCCCATCCCGAGCCTACAGCCTCCATTGAAAGACAATAACACGCCCGGGTAGTCCTGTGACCACTTAAGTATGGGCACCGGGTTGTGGCTATGGGCGCCTGGTGCGTCACAAACAACTTCCTGTGGACAGAATTACAGTGCTTCAAAATGGTACAATGGGACAACGTGACTGATATGCCAAAACGTGCGGGGTAGTGACGTAGGCCCTTCGATATATGTGCCTAGAAAACGTAAGCACACTAGTCTTGTGTACGTTTGAATGTAAATTATATAAATCCTTTAAATGCTGCACAAATGAAGGGGGACTTTCTCCGGGGGGGGGGGGTGGAATTTTCTCTGGGATTCTTGTTATTAGTACCAGTTAGGACATAGGGCAAATACATAAGTGACTCATTTAAATAGTTATCGAATCTGTTGTTTTCTTTATGATTTTTCATACTGAAATGCATCTATAAAACAAAACCAGTAGTATGTATTTTCTCTGTAAAAGCACAGATCCGAATGGAAGCAGCGAAGCCGCATCTCACCACGACGGCATTGATAGTGCCCTTAATTTGCTGGCTTTTTTCTGTGGCTATTCACATCACAGTCACAATGATGCATCGTTGTTTCAAATGACGGAAATCCATTTCTGAGTAGGAAACAGGACAGTTTGGGATTATAATTAAAAAAAGTAATGACAATAACAACTTAAAGAGAAGATGACGTCGGGCGGGGGCTGCGGGGGGGGGGGGGGGGCGGGGGGGGGAGGGGTTAGGGGGTGGGCTGTAAACCACGAATGCAAAATGCGTTTTGTTATGCAAACTTGGGGGGATTCAGAATGTTTTCCCCTTGCCGGCTACGGTTACGCTTCGCCGACCACGGATTAGTCAACGTTCTAAACACTGCATATAATTGAGATGCAAAGGAATCACCACACTAACTGACTCTAACGGCCAGGTGGGGAATCCCTACAGATTGACTCTACCGGCCACGTGGGGAATCCCTACAGACTGACTCTACGGGTCAGATGGGGAATCCCTACAGACTCACTCTACCTGTCAGATGGGGAATAACTACAGACTGACTCTACTCGCCAGATTGGGAAATCCCTACAGACTGACTCTACCGGCCAGGTGGGGAATCCCTACAGACTGACTCTACCGGCCAGGTGGGGAATCCCTAAAGACTGACTCTACCGGTAAGGTGGGGAATCCCTACAGACTGACTCTACCGGTAAGGTGGGGAATCCCTACAGACTGACTCTACCGGTCAGGTGGAAAATCCCTACAGACTGACTCTACCGACCAGGTGGGGAATCCCTTCAGACTGACTCTACCGGCCAGGTGGGGAATCCCTAAAGACTGACTCTACCGACCAGCTCGGCAATCCCTACAGACTGACTCTACCCGCCAGCTGGGGACTCGCAGACATATACGAGATCGCTCCGCTGCCTGTCAAACTGGAGGTCGCTACCATACTACCAGATACGTAATCAATAACATATATTCTTAGCAGCACCTGTTCAACGAGGAATCGACTCGGCACCTTTTAACCAGGCTGCCTGTCACACACACACACAATCCGAACTCACTAAAATTTACATAATTGATTTCTCACTGAAACAAAAACAATAATAATAATAATAATAATAATAATAATAATAATTCCATGTTGACTGGAAAGGCGTTGACCAATAAGTAACCGAACATGCTTTTCAACTTTTTAAAGGCAACATCAGTATTATGGTGCATGATTTTTAGCCCAATTTGGGCTTTTTCCCTAGTTCATGACATCGGGGCATTAGAATTTATTTAGTGTAATTCCATGAGGCGTGTATTTGTTGCCTTTTGAGTCGGATTGCTGCCAGCTATAGCTCTTCACCTAGCGATAAAAATGTAGTCACTCGATGCCATGGCTTTTAGTGTTGTATATGTGGCTCTGTCAGACGAATCGGCACGGGCTTCCACGCAGTCCCTTGTCCTTTCACAACTGCCCCCCCCCCCCGCCTGTTCACCTATCGTGCCCCCCCCCCGCATGCCCATACCTGCTTACCTGTCGTGCCCCCCCGCGTATCTCCCCCGCCTGTTCACCTATCGTGCCCCCCCCCGGGCATGCCCCCTCTGCCTGTTCACCTGTCGTGCCCCCCTCCCCGCGCTTCCCCCGCCAGTTCACCTGCCGTGGCCACCCCCCCTCCGCGCTTCCCCCGCCTGTTCACCTGTCGTGGCCCCCCGTGCATCCCCCCTCCCCCCGGCCGCTACATCATGCCAGAAAGGCCAACCACCAGAGGGCTGTCAGCATCTCTTCGTAGCATGCCATGCCTGTTCACCCATCGCGGTCATCTACCCCCTCCCCCCCACCCCCCGCCCCCCTCCTTCTTCCCCCCCTTACCCAATCTGGGCCTGAACATCATATCAGAAAGGCCAAACACCAGAAGGTCGCCCCCCGCCCCCCCGCGCCCCCCAAACACCAGAAGGTCGCCCCCCGCGCCCCCCCCCCAAAACACCAGAAGGTCGCCCCCCCCCCCCCGCCCCCCCCCCCCCCAAACACCAGAAGGCCTGTTCAGTCATAGCAATGCGGCACGCACGAAGCGAAATTCACTAGAAGTTATGGGCCTGCAAAGTGTCACAAAGCAGGCGATCACTTTTGTGATAGTTAAATCAGATTTGTGAGAGAGAGGCCTGCTTGGCGTGCAGCACCGGAAACAAACCCCCATCATCGGGTAGGACTCTAATGACAACCCTTGTGGCGTCCCTATTGGATCTTTGCCGGCTTCTGAAAGGAATTAGGTGTCCCCATAGCTCCCTGTGCAATCAGTCATGTAGAAATACAATGAGGCAGTGAGTGCAAATTACAGAGGAACGATGGGGACAGAAACATCACAAAGTTCTGGAAGATTTCAGCATCAATGTGGACGACAGCCACAAAATCTGCACCATAAAAAAAATATTCCGACATGTCCTCAATACAAGACACTCACTCCATGTCCTTCATATAGGACACTCACTCCTTGTCCTTCATATAAGACACTCACTCAATGTCCTTCATATAGGACACTCACTCCATGTCCTTCATATAGGACACTCACTCCATGTCCTTCATATAGGACACTCACTCCATGTCCTTCATATAGGACACTCACTCCATGTCCTTCATATAGGACACTCACTCCTTGTCCTTGATATAGGACACTCACTCCCTGTTCTTCATATAAGACACTCACTCCATGTCCTTCATATAGGACACTCACTCCATGTCCTTCATACAGGAAACTCACTCCATGTCCTTCATATAGGACACTCACTCCTTGTCCTTCATATAAGACACTCACTCCATGTCCTTCATATAGGACACCCACTCAATGTCCTTCATATAGGACACTCACTCCTTGTCCCCCATACACGTCACTCACTCACTCCCCCATACACGTCACTCACTCCATGTCCCTCCATACAAGTCACTCATTTCTTGTCCCCCCATATACGTCACTCACTCCGTGCCCCCCCCATACACGTCACTCACTCCCTGTCCCCCCATACAAGTCCCTCACTCCGTGTCCCCTCATACACGTCGCTCACTCCTTGTCTCCCCACACACGTCCCTCACCCCTCGCCCCCCCCGCCCCCGCCCCATGATGTCTACCCACGCCACTCACTTCATCTCCTTCACCCTCTTCCTGTCGTGCATGCCCCGGAAGCCAGCCTGGATCTTGGTGGCCGCCTGCTCCTGCCGCTTGTCCCTCACCCCTCGCCCCCCCCGACCCCCCCCCCCCCCACCCACGCCACTCACTTCATCTCCTTCACCCTCTTCCTGTCGTGCATGCCCCGGAAGCCAGCCTGGATCTTGGTGGCCGCCTGCTCCTGCCGCTTGTCCCTCACCCCTCGCCCCCCCCGACCCCCCCCCCCCCACCCACGCCACTCACTTCATCTCCTTCACCCTCTTCCTGTCGTGCATGCCCCGGAAGCCAGCCTGGATCTTGGTGGCCGCCTGCTCCTGCCGCTTGTCCCTCACCCCTCGCCCCCCCCCCGACCCCCCCCCCCCACCCACGCCACTCACTTCATCTCCTTCACCCTCTTCCTGTCGTGCATGCCGCGGAAGCCAGCCTGGATCTTGGTGGCCGCCTGCTCCTGGCGTTTATCGCTCACCACCTTCTTGGCGCTGTACTGCCGGTACTTCGTCTGGATCCTCAGCGCCGCTTCCTGCTGCTCCGAGTTGGATGGATCGATATCAGGCTTCTATATTTGTCAAAACACACAAAGCCATTTATTTTTTTTTAATAATCAAACATGCCCTCATCTGCAACAAACATAATTTTACCAGCAGATGTTTTACATCTTGACCTGTTTGTGAATCAGTTTTTGCATATTTTGCCCATCACCATTTATGACCATTTGTGACTATCAGCACCAATATGTTAGCTGTGTCGCAGAACCCACAAAACACTATGGAATAAACTCACATCGCTTCCGCAGATGCTATATTTCAAGTACAGTTCAACCGGAAGTACATTCGCTTGACCTTCCCTCTTGACCTTTCCGTTCACGCCCCACTTATATGACATCTCCTCACCTCAAATGCTAGCGGAAGTACATTCGCTTGACCTTCCCACTTGACCTTTCCGTTCACGCCCCACTTCTATGACATCTCCTCACCTCAAATGCTACCGGAAGTACATTCGCTTGACCTTCCCTCTTGACCTTCCCTATCACGCGTACTTATGTGACATTTGCTCACCTCAAAAGCCTTGTTGTTGTAGAATCTATCTTCCATTCTCGCGCCATGCTGGGCAGGGTCAATGCCCTCCTCTGAAAGAACACAAAATTATAAGTATTTTTTATTTCTTACTGCGGATTTTATTAATCTAGTTCATGGTCTGGCGATATTTTCTGCGGAATTATTACTTCGGGCAATTACAGGGCACCCTGCACTTTCCCCGAGTTTCTTACCGTTCGTGAATTCCAACCAAAACAGAAATAGAAAGAAATTAAAAGGAGAATTGGCAATATTGAATGAACTGCAACGTTGGCAACAAACCAAGTGTGAGCGTGTCAAGTCCGGAAATGTCAGAGTGTCATCAAACCAAGAAGTGTGGGCGTGTCAAGTCCGGAAATGTCAGAGTGTCATCAAACCAAGAAGTGTGAGCGTGTCAAGTCCGGAAATGTCAGTGTCATCAAACCAAGAAGTGTGGGCGTGTCAAGTCCGGAAATGTCAGTGTCATCAAACCAAGAAGTGTGGGCGTGTCAAGTCCGGAAATGTCAGTGTCATCAAACCAAGAAGTGTGGGCGTGTCAACTCCGGAAATGTCAGAGTGTCATCAAACCAAGAAGTGTGGGCGTGTCAAGTCCGGAAATGTCAGAGTGTCATCAAACCAAGAAGTGTGGGCGTGTCAAGTCGGGAAATGTCAGAGTGTCATCAAACCAAGAAGTGTGGGCTTGTGAAGTCCGGAAATGTCAGAGTGTCATCAAACCAAGAAGTGTGGGCGTGTCAAGTCCGGAAATGTCAGAGTGCCATCAAACCAAGAAGTGTGGGCGTGTCAAGTCCGGAAATGTCAGAGTGTCATCTAAAGCAGTGTGAAAACACTGGCATAGTCGATGTGGGCCTTCACATCAATGTGGTCTGGTCCTTTAAGAATCTTCTCAAAGGCAGCTATCCGGAGAAACAGACAGACAGAGACAGACGGTTGGACAAACGGCTTGACGGTCATAGAGACAGCCAAACAGATTGAGAGAGACAACTACTGTCATTTCTAAAAATATCAGTGCTAGTGTTGCATTGTAAATGTCACACAAGTTAGCCTATGGTGCCAGGTTCTTGCCGGCACGGCTGCTCACAGAGGCTCCCCTCCTTCTGGGAGCACTGCTGACAGGGGAGCCCCTACTTCCCGGGACCGCTGCTGACAGGGGAGCCCCTACTTCCCGGGACACCTGCTGACAGAGGCTCCCCTACTTCCCGGGACGGCTGCTGACAGGGGAGCCCCTACTTCCCGGGACGGCTGCTGACAGGGGAGCCCCTACTTCCCGGGACGGCTGCTGACAGGGCAGCCCCTACTTCCCGGGACGGCTGCTGACAGGGGAGCCCCTACTTCCCGGGACGGCTGCTGACAGGGGAGCCCCTACTTCCCGGGACGGCTGCTGACAGGGGAGCCCCTACTTCCCGGGACGGCTGCTGACAGGGGAGCCCCTACTTCCCGGGACGGCTGCTGACAGGGGAGCCCCTACTTCCAAGGACCGCTGCTGACAGGGGAGCCCCTACTTCCCGGGACCGCTGCTGACAGGGGAGCCCCTACTTCCCGGGACCGCTGCTGACAGGGGAGCCCCTACTTCCCGGGACCGCTGCTGACAGGGGAGCCCCTACTTCCCGGGACCGCTGCTGACAGGGGAGCCCCTACTTCCCGGGACCGCTGCTGACAGGGGAGCCCCTACTTCCCGGGACCGCTGCTGACAGGGGAGCCCCTACTTCCCGGGACGCCTGCTGACAGAGGCTCCCCTACTTCCCGGGACCGCTGCTGACAGGGGAGCCCCTACTTCCCGGGACGGCTGCTGACACGGACTCCCCTACTTTCTGGGACCGCTGCTAACACGGACGCCCCTTCTTCCCGGGACCGCTGCTTACACGGACGCCCCTACTTCTGCCCTTAAAGCACAGCCCAGCTGCAAGAAATGTTCCTGCTTATCAATCAAGGAGGGCTCATAATATCTGTCGCTCAGTTATCCCGGTGAACCAAATTTCCGATCATTTAAGCCAACAAAAAATGAATTTCACTCAGTCTAGTGCATTGTCCATGTGTAAATTTGTAAAATGTACCTTTGAACAGCAATAACATTAAGCGGTATGGTTCCACAGACTTTTCCTGAATGGAGCCCCCCCCCCCCCCCCCCGTACAAAGGCACACCAAAGCCCTGAGTGCAATACGGGTAAACCATTCAATGCCACACCGTTCACCCAACGGACTGCGGGTTAATCAGATTTGCATCCGTAAATAGCCTTTCCTGCAAAGATTTCCATGGCTTCATGTGTAGGGAATATAGAGCCGGAGCAGCTGATGTGAGCAAGCAAAGGTGCATGCATGAGGGTGGAGGCGGGGAGATGGGGGTGGGGACAGGGGGAGGGGCGGTTGGAAGGCGTTACTAATGGGGAGATGTGTAGGAAGCACAGAGCCGGAGTAGCTGACGTGACAACTACGGAATCAAGCTGTGAGCAAGCAAAGGTGCATGCATTTCGGTGGGGGGGGGGGGGGGGGGGGTTGGCAGGCACTACTAAAGACATGAGTAGGAAGATCAGAGCCGGAGCACTTGATGTGAAATGGCACGTCTGTAGAAAACTGCGGAATCAAGCTGCCGTCAGAAAAGGGTACATGAATGGAGGTGGGGGTGGAGAGAAGAGGGGGGGGGGGGGGGGGTTGGCGAGCCCCTGATGTATAATCTGTAATGTTGCTGAGAATGGAACAGTTTTTACGGCATATATGTGACCAGTTTTACTGTCATAAGATTATACGTTAGCTCAGGTACAGTGCCAGGTATGAGATCGACAACATGGCACCGGTCAAAATGGCACTAGACAACATGGCACCGGTCAACATGGCACCAGACAACATGGCACCGGTCAAAATGGCACTAGACAACATGGCACTAGACAACATGGCACCGGTCAACATGGCACTAGACAACATGGCAGTCGTCAAAATGGTACATCGTTCGTGCCATCATTTAAAATTCGGCGTCCAACCGGACTCGAGAGCTTTTACAATCGTGGGCGCATTGTGGGCGCATTTTCCACATTATGATGAAAGTAAAGCGAAGCGTTGCGACACGTGACCAAGGTTTTTTATTGATCACAACACACAAACCAATCACCCAATGAAAAAGCATCAGAGACTGAAAAGTGGAAGAAATGAGAATTTGAAAAATTTATGGATTCTGTCTACCCCAATACGACACAGTTCCGTTTGCTCCTGAATTCTAATTACACACAACAGTTGGAAACCTTATTTCATTGTAGTTTGATTGCGCCTTTTTTTTTACATTTTGCCACGTACTGGGGAAAATAGAATAATAATTTTTTGATGATTTATGGTATTAACACTTTCAATTAAGCGATTTTATTTATTTTTTTTTTCAACTTCTGAATTGGCAACTAACCTTACACACACACAGAGAGAGAGAGAGAGAGAGAGAGAGAGAGAGAGAGAGAGAGAGAGAGAGAGAGAGAGAGAGAGAGAGAGAGAGACAGACAGACAGACAGACAGACAGACAGACAGACAGACAGACACACACACACACACACACACACACACAAACTGCTGTCACTCATGTCTCGAGTGTCTTTGGCAGGAGAAGGCCAAGCAGAATGACAAATACGTTACTGTTTTACGGCCACAGAGAGTACGATAGCCCCATAAACACTGCTGTCAATGCCCATGACGAATAGCAACTATTTATCATCACTGGGCTCGTTGGGCGGGAGAACCAGTGACATAAGTAAACTCACTGGAGGGGGTGGAGGAGCGTCGGGCGGGGGGTGGGGGGAGGCAGTAACATAAGTAAACTCACTTGGAGACGTTGGGCCGGGGAAGGGGGAGACTTTAACATACATGTTGTTTGCAAACCGATAAAAATTATCAGGTAACATTAATTACAATTTATTTCAAGAAAAAAACAGATGTGATGCCGTAGTTTCAGAAAAAACTCTGACGTTCCACCACGCGGACAAAATTAGATAAGCGCTACACTTTAAAAATTCAAAATACTGTCATGTTGGCAATTTTTCATGAATCTGAACAATCATACGATGTTTTATTATACACCTGACCGGGCAAGTACAAAAGAATGGTAGAAAAAAACTGAGGTCAGTATTTTTCCGTATTGCACCCTCTCGCCCCCTGATAAGTATACTTTTTTCAGGAGTGAAATACATTGACTCAAACTTACAGGAACGAGTACGTTGTAACTAACATGTGTGAATGTTTATAAACATTATACAATTGCAAACGTGATATGTGGGGGGGGGGGGGGGGGCAACTTATACGCAAATAATCATTGCACATTGCATATAAATATTCAATATTTATTTTCTTAATCGTAAATATAAAGAAATCAGGTCCAATATCAATATCAGCTGGCCGCAGTTCTAATAGCGCGTCGCCCCAACTGAGCATAAAGAAGGCAAAAAATAGTGCCGCGTAAAATTTGTAAGAAAAGCAAAAATATCGTCACGTCATGAAGTATTACTATTGTACGCCACCAAAATGTGCTATATCCGCATGTGAAATAAAAAAAAAATCCGATTAATAGTTTTGGAGGTCTAGCCTGGACATAACTTTGGGAAATACGCTAGTTCCAATAATTCTTCAATATATTCTCTATCCTTGTGTAAGTTTCAAAACACTCCGACCTATGATTTCGGAGACAGAGCCCGGGCACGACTGCGGACAGGCGGACGGGCGGACGGACGGACAGGCGGACAGACGGACAACCTCATAACTACAGTCCTCTGTTACACGGGGGGGGGGGGGGGGATACATAAGCAGAGTCTTGTTCTTGAGCTAAAAACGAGGCTCCTGAGAATAGCGGAATTTGTCAAGAGACAAGCACTATAGACCTTTCTACAGCTTTCACAAATTACCATTCATTTTTCCAACACAAAACCTTCATAAAAGAATCCAGCACAAAGAGAAATGTAATGACATCTGACAATTATTATTTCCAGGACCTTTACGAAAATAATACTCCACTTCGGTTTCCGTGGCTGATCAAAAATGCAGCAGAAATGTAAAAAAATAAATAAATAAAAAACAAAAAAACAAACAAACAAACAAAACGGTGTGTTTTTGAAGTTTATAATCGCCCTTGAGCTGACCTGGAATCTTGTTTCATACCTCGAATTCCCGTAATACGAAAACAAAACTTGCATGGAAAGTTTCCTTCCCGTTTTACTTTTCGAGACGTGAAATCACCTCATTTGTATCAAGGAATTGTTCACTGATATGAGCAGACTGAGCACTAAATCTCTCTGTGCATGCTGTTTATTTATCACTTTGTATCGACCATCTCACCATCTTAGCACAATGCTCCTCTTCGCTCGTGGATATTTTTTCTTGTTTTTTTGTTGTTTTTTTGTGTGTGTGTGTGTGTGTTTGTGTGTGTTTTTTTTTCTGTTTTTTTTTTTTTTTTTTTTTGTTTTTTTGTTTTTTTTTTTTTTTTTTGCTGACATTAAGGCTTCTTTTGGGGCTTCCCTTTTCTGGTACCCTTACAATGTGACACGATCGGAAATGCCTAGTCTGTTCGGGCATTCGATGGTCAAGTCCGCTACTTGTTAAAAAATTAATAGGTTAAAATGGTTAAAGAGGAGGGCTAAAATTGGGTGGCAATTTTCGCTACAATATGCCACTGCTGTTTTGTAGCCTTTACTTCCACCCAAACGTCATCACAGAACTAAAAAATACTCCACGTTGAAGGTTTGGAATGTTGCAAGATAACCGAATCAAACAATAACACTTCCCCAAACAAAGTCAAATGATCGGCTATTTTGGCTTTTTATACATATTTTCTGTAATTTGTTTCCAATAGTGGTCGTTCTGAGATGTCTAAACTTCCAAGGAAGTTGTTACTGGGAGATCAAAGATGCTTAATGAGGACACATGGTGAAGCTCCGCCAATAACCCAAAATTATGTTCCCGTGCAAGACCACCAGCGAAATACTGGAAGACCAAACTTGTGGAATACCGGAAGACCACCAGAGGAATATCGGAAGACCACCAGAGGAATACCGGAAGAAAAACCACGGAATACCGGAAGACCACCAGGGGAATACCGGAAGACCACTAGAGGAATACCGGAAGACCACCACAGGTACACCGGAAGACCACCAGCGGAATACCGAAAGACCAACCGTGGAATACCGGAAGACCACCACAGGGACACCGGAAGACCACCAGAGGAATACCGGAAGACCACCAGAGGAATATCGGAAGACCACCAGCGGAATACCGGAAGACCACCAGTGAAATACCGGAAGACCACCAGCGGAATACTGGAAGACCACCCGTGGAATATCCGAGCCACTGGGCTACAGCGACAGCCCTTCCTGTCAATCAATCACATCTCGACCAATCAGAAACACACAACAGACCGAGCCGTTGGGCTACAGCGACATCCCTTCCTGTCAATTAATCACCTCTCGACCAATCCAAAACACACAACACAGCGAGCCGTTGGGCTACAGCGACAGCCCTTCCTATCAATCAATTACCGCTCGACCAATCAGAAACACACAACAGAGCGAGCCGTTGGGCTACAGCAACAGCCCTTCCTGTCAATCAATCCCCTCTCGACCAATCAGAAACACACAACAGACCGAGCCGTTGGGCTATAGCAACAGCCCTTCGTGTCAATTAATCACCTCTCGACCAATCAGAAACATGCAATCTTCTCGGGGAATGCATTACTGTGGTCCCCTCCCAATGCACATCACGAGCCTGTCAGCCAGCCGGTCATATACATTTATAGCACAATCAGGAAAATGACAACGGGAAAAGCTACCCATATATTCTAGCTTTTAACGCTTACCGTTGATTAAAGACCATCATTTGCCAGAGTGTGACAGGCATTTGACACGTCATCTGACATCTCACACAACAGTTCACCATTCTGATGTGGATATACAGCCTACCCGTTATTGTTTTAACAATGCAAACAAAACCTTGCGTATTTTTTTACGCTCTGACAGGGATAATGGGATGCATCACTCCCGCAATCATGCCTGTTTGTAGTCTTGACGTATAATGGTCGCACAGACATAAAGCACAAGGCAACACACACTGCCTCCCAAAAGTCTCGACTATGTAGCGTGCTGTTATAATTAATCTTAAAAAATATACACAAATAGTATTAGAATTGTATATTTTCAGCCATATTCCAGCGGCGAATTTGCATTAATGCTGTGCCGATAATCGTTCGCCAATCGTTCGTCCGAAGTCGTGCGGCGCACTACCTAATGGTCAAACGACGCATTATGTAATTTTTAACGATTGTGTTTTTTCTTTTTTCTTAGATTCTTAATGCATATTTACTGACCTGAAAAATATCGCAAAGCTCTCATATGCCTAAAACGTTGATCGAACAGCCAACCAGAGACAGAAGCAGTGCTGACAATTTACCAAGTATTTCAAAGTCGATTATGGTGCTGGTTACAATCGATTACTGCCGGTCATAATCGATTAATAATGCATAAGTATTTTTATAGTTCTTAAATGTCGTGAATAACCGTCTCTTTGTCAACATATTTTACAAAACAATGTTTTCTGGTATTTTAACCCATAAATAGATGGCAATAATACATTTAATGCCCTAAAGTATATTTTACTTTTGATAATCGACTATTGCACCGATTATTCGAATCTCTAATAAATAAATTTTCTCATATCTTGGCTTAAGTTTGTACTTCTGAAATGCACATATTTTGACCCTTTTTCATCCGAAAAAGACCATTTTGTCCGCATTTATCAGCCGTTAACTCACATGAAGTTTATCAAAGAATAGTTTTACAAAGAAGCAAGTACACTACCAACGCCCATCCTTACCTGCAGGCGCCTCCACAGGTTCTTTCTTCGCATTTTCCTGAGTAGCTGAATTCAAGTGATATTTGCCTCTAGTTCGCAAACAAGGACAACTCAGTGTGTCTCCCATAATTTTTTTTACATCACTAAATAATTTTCAGTTTAAAAATATCCTAGAATCATTTTGGGTAATAAAATATATCCTTTGTTCTTTGACTAAAAAATCTTATTGGGTCTCAAATGTTTTCGAACGTTTTGGTGACACGATTCACTCATATTGTTGCAGCAAAAAGTAACTACAAATTCAATAGAACATCACGGTCACACTATTAACTCTAATATCATGTAAAACATGTACGTCACAACACATGTGTGTCACATGAGTGCCACATGAGTGTCACACAGGGAGTAGGGGCGTGTCAAATGACGGTTCCTCTTTTAAATATTCAGCAAAATAAGTAAAAGCAGGGCGAAAAAAAAAGCAACAAAAACACTACACACTGCAACAAAAAGTACACATTGCAGGAATATGCAGCTAAATGGCTATGCTCAAGTCAGATCAGTTCTCGTGTATGGAGCGGCGATAATTGTTTTTACTCCTCTCTGATGAGCTCGTTTTAGTGTTCGCAATGCTTCGAGTGCTCAGGCTTTTTATCAGAAATGCGTTTATCCCGCCATTGGCCTTGGTTAGAAGTTTGGCTTTATGCACTGTTTGTTTGCATCGCCCTAAGTCCTAGAATAACAGAAATGTTACTGTGCGGGTGTGTTCCTCTGTTGTACTTCAGCATCAAGCTGCGTCTGCTATTGTCTCTCCCCCCCCTTCCCCCCCCTCCCCCCACGGGGAGGGTGGGGGCTTGGAGGGGGGCGGAGTACGTGGTATGATATGTTACCATGCGTGTCTAAAAAGAAAACACGTGTTGAAAGGGGGAAACTGTGTCGTTTTAAAATGTCACCGACACGCATGGTAACCAATTTGCTCGTGAGTGCACCCTCGCCCCCCCCCCCTCCTCCGCCTTCCCTCACAGGTGACTTCCTACGTAAACTTAATTAATAAGTCGCACGCCATGGAGTTGACTTTCAGCGCGCATGCGTATAATCGACACAAGTAAAAATGACACAGCGATTTGTGCCAGACGTACAGAAGCACGGAGTACCGGCTCCAAATTCCGCTGAGCATTCGTTATCCGCTTGGTCTATGATTACGTGTATACAAGCTTACCGTAATTAACGGCTTATAACACATGGCTTATAACACGTGGCTTATAACACGTGACTTATAACACGTGGCTTATAACACATGGCTTATAACACGTGGCTTATAACACGTGGCTTATAACACGTGGCTTATAGGCTTATAGACTTAACAGTTAAAAATACACAAACAACTTTTATATATTCTGCCAGATATCATACGATATTTATCGGAGACCTAATACCTGAGGAAGAAATTGATGAAAAAAATGGTCTTTACGAGCCAAAAAATGGTAAAACTGTGAAATATGGTGCGTCTTACGTTGGATTGCATGCGCCTTATATGCGGAGCGCCTTGTATGCGGAGCGCCTTATATGCGGAGCGCCTTGTATGTGGGGCGTCTTGTATGCGGTGCGGCTTATATGCGGAGCGCCTTGTATGCGGTGCGCCTTATATGCGGAGCGCCTTATATGCAGAGCGCCTTATATGCGAAGCGCCTTGTATGCGGAGCGTCTTATATGCGGAGCGCCTTATATGTGGGGCGCCTTATATGCTCAGCGCCTTATATGCGGAGCGCCTTATATGCTAAGCGCCTTATATGCGGAGCCCCTTATATGCTAAGCGCTTTGCATGCGGAGCCCCTTATATGCTAAGCGCCTTATATGCGGAGCCCCTTATCTGCTAAGCGCTTTGTATGCGGAGCCCCTTATATGCGGAGCGCCTTGTATGCGGAGCGCCTTATATGCGAAGCGCCTTGTATGCGGAGCGTCTTATATGCGGAGCGCCTTATATGTGGGGCGCCTTATATGCTCAGCGCCTTATATGCAGTGCGCCTTGTATGCGGAGCCCCTTATATGCGGAGCGCCTTATATGCGGAGCGCCTTATATGCGAAGCGCCTTGTATGCGGAGCGTCTTATATGCGGAGCGCCTTATATGTGGGGCGCCTTATATGCTCAGCGCCTTATATGCAGTGCGTCTTATATGCTAAGCGCCTTATATGCGGAGCGCCTTAAATGCGAAGCGCCTTGTATGCGGAGCGCCTTATATGCTAAGCGACTTATATGCGGAGCGACTTATATGCTAAGCGCTTTGTATGCGGAGCGCCTTATATGCGAAGCGCCTTGTATGCGGAGCGCCTTATATGCTAAGCGACTTATATGCGAAGCGCCTTGTATGCGGTGCGCCTTATGCAGTTAATTACGGTACATGCTCACATCGTTGTGTCAAGACTTGCAAATGAACTGCAGATGAACTGCAGATGAACTGGAGATGAACTGCCGATGAACTGCAGATAAACTGCAGATAAACTGCAGATTAACTGCAGATTAACTGATGTTGATAATTACTTCTCACACACGTCTCAGTGTTTCTTGAAGAAAGACAGCGGTTCGCAATTAAATACCAGATCTCACTTCAGTCGAATATTAAATAGCGCTCTGTGTGACTGCGGTTCGTAATTTGATGATCAGTTTTCATTTACTTTACTGTGTAAGGCTATATGACTGCAAAACTCAGTGATGACGCTCAGTGCCAACGTGTTTTCTAAATTTACAGCCAACCCCAAACTATCAAATTTGTCCACGCTAATTAGTTTTTTTTTTTTTTGTACGATGCCGTCTCCGCTCGAAATGGGTCCAAGATATTAATTTGCTGATGTTTTCACCACATTTTAACCCTATGACTGAAGGTCTGTATATACAAAAGCGGCTTGGCTCAACAAGCCCGCTTTATTTTATTAATACAACTCGGGATGTAAGGCGTCTGTTTTTCTGATGCCCTCTTCTTGTCTTTTGTAACTAGAGTACTTGCATAAACAGAAGGCCTTTCAACTTGTTCCAGTGACGTTATAAAGCTTCTTTGTTCAATATGCAGAAGTCTACAGCAAGATATCGGAGTGTTTCTCAGGTACAAACCCTGGGTGTAAACACAAACAAGATCTCCAGTCTCCTCACTCACTAGAATTCTAATTCGTTGATGCCTTGCTCGCAAAGATGACTTGTCTAGAGCACCTGCTCGCAAAAGCTGTATGCAGATAACTAAACCCGGAGCACCTACTCGCAAAGCTGTATGCAGATAACTAAACCCAGAGCACCTGCTCGCAAAGCTGTAGGCAGATGACTAAACCCAGAGCACCTGCTCGCAAAGCTTTATGCACATGCAGATGACTTTATCCAGAACATCTGCTCGCAAAGCTGCATGCACATGACTTTATCTAGAGCACCTGCTCGCAAAGCTGCATGCACATGCAGATGACTTTATCCAGAGCACCTGCTCGCATAAGCTGTATGCACATGCAGATGACTTCATTGATAGCACCTACTCGCAAAGCTGTATGCAGATGACTAAACCCAGAGCACCTGCTCTCAAAGGCTGTATGCACATGCAGATGACTTTATCTAGAGCACCTGCTCGCAAAAGCTGTATGCACACGCAGATGACTTTATCCAGAGCACCTGCTCGCAAAAGCTGTATGCACATGCAGATGACTTTATCTAGAGCACCTGTTCGCAAAGCTGTATGCACATGCAGATGACTTTATCCAGAACACCTGCCTGCAAAAGCTACATGCACATGCAGATGACTTTATCTAGAGCACCTTCTCGCAAAAGCTGTATGCAGATGACTAAACCCAGAGCACCTGCTCGCAAAGCTGTAGGCAGATGACTAAACCCAGAGCACCTGCTCGCAAAGCTGCATGCACATGCAGATGACTTTATCCAGAGCACCTGCTCGCAAAAGCTGTATGCACATGCAGATGACTTCATTGATAGCACCTACTCGCAAAGCTGTATGCAGATGACTAAACCCAGAGCATCTGCTCGCAAAGCTGTATGCACATGCAGATGACTTTATCCAAAGCACCTGCTCACAAAAGCTGTATGTACACGCAGATGACCTCATCCATCCATTTACTTTTTTTATAAATCAATACTAGGCGCATCCACCCGATTACATAAGTCTCTATCCAACACATGAGGTTGTTTACTCAGCCTGAAGTTTACAACACCTTTAAAATTATCTGTTTTAACTGAAACTTTAGTTCTTTCTTTATAAGCTCGGTGTTACTGCTTTAAATATAACTTTCCATTCTTTCTACTTTGTTTCCTTTCTATCTCTTTTTCCTTTCTATTCTGTCCCCTTTCTTTCTTCACTTTTTACCCTTATCATTTCTCGTAGATTCCCACCCTGTGAGCACAGCTATTCCATCTGACATTTTTTTCTGTTGTAGTTTTGCGCCAAAAAAAACCCACATTGTTCAGCTGCAATTACATCTCCCACACTACCGACTCTCTCTGCTTTGAAATCGCTTTCCTGAGCTTTTGCTTCCTATCCCAGCGGTCTCAGTCAGCAATTTTTGTCCGTCTTTTTTAAGCCAAACAGCCTTGGAACGTCTTGTATGCTTTTTACACAGATCTACTTGGGGATATTCGTGAACCCGAATATAGCGCAGTCCATCTCAATTAGAACGTCCCCCCTTTCACGGGTTTTCTGGCCGTGTGCTTTTTTTTTTATTAGATATGGCTTTCAGCAATTAATAAATGCTCCCCTTTTTTAACGGGACTAATTGAATACATTCTGCGCTATTTTTACACCATAAAAGCAAATGCCCTGCCTGTGTGGTAATTGGCTTATTACCAGTATAACGAAGTATTAACGATTTAATACCAAGGTAACCGCACCGCTGCCCCCCGACACTTTATGGCTAAATGTTGTATTTTCTCCACCACAGAACTTAAATGAAGTAGTTCAACACTCGTCAAAATCTAAGCATCAACAATCTCCATGCGGTCCTCATTTTAGAGAACAGGACGTTGGGATTATAAGAATTATTTTTCTTAATTCCTAGAGTTAAATTTAGTATGAGCTTCTTATTTGAAATTTCGACTTGACATTCATAATTACAATGAACTTACTGCTTTTAAGCGGGAGAGAATAACTACCTTCCATTGTGCCCCAGAGTCGGTACTCCTCCGGAGCATATTGCACTTCTCTGCCCGGAGTCGACCCAGAAACTGGTAATATATATATATATATATATATATATATATATATATATATATATATATATATATATATATATATATACATTACCAGTTTCTATATATATATATATATATATATATATATATATATATATATATGTTACAGGGAATCTGTGTAATTAGGGATTTCATGAAATCCCTAGGGAATTCGTGTAATGAATAAGCTTATATTGATTGTAACACTATTTTGAAAAATTATTCATTCAGGAAGGCTGTTTAGCGGTTCTTCAAAACTGTGTATTTCTTTTCTCATCGAAAGGAATGGGAATTTATAACATAACCATCCATAATAACAGCATTTGGCGTGAAATCTGACATAAGTTACATATGTTAAAAAATATCGCTAAATTCAGGCACTGAAGTATCTTATGAATGGTAGTTTGCAATCGAGTGCTTTGAGTATATTAATCAAAATCTACTATTAATTTCGGTAAAATATTACATTGCAAACATGAAAATTCTCAATAAAAACATCGAAATTAATTTATCAAGTTATTACACGAATCCACTAGGGATTTCATGAAATCCCTAATTTCACAGATTCCCTGTAACATATATATATATATATGTTATAGCCAATCTGTCAAATCAGCCAATCTGAAACATTTAAGCCAATCTGTAGATTGACTGGTTCACTTAGCCAATCTATAGATTGGCTGAAAATCTTCAGCCAATCTATAGATTGGCTGAAATTGAGCAAGAAAAATTTGACAGATTGCTGAAATGAGTTTTTGAAATGAACTTAGATATGCGTGAGTTTTAAAGTGCGATTTTGAGTAATATACAAAATATTTCTTCAGCTTCGTTTATTGAGATGTCCAAGACTAATACAAATTTGAATTTAGGGGATTATCCTCTCATGCCTAAGATGTATTTTAAATCACAGAATGCAGCTTATACTTAAATGCAATCAATAAAAATCGTTCCTGAATGGTGATCTAATCGTATTATGAATGACAGAATCGGCATTTAATGGGATTACTCTCTCATGTTAAAGATGTATTTCTGATTATAGACTGTACCTTATACATAATTGCAATTAAATGAATTCCTTAGTGATTCTTTTATTTGCAATTTCTTTGCATATGAGCGCCATATGTTGGAGAATAGCTATCCAATCATAATTTATATCGTATTTAATTGGCTAGATAGCACTGATTTACTCAACTCCATACGGCAATATAAAGTATAAAAGATCTGCAGAATTTCATAAAATCAGTAAAATACAAGTGTACCATGGCTTGTGATTTAGAAACTCGTTTTACAGCTGAGTTATTTAAGCAATATGCATCAAAACAGGATAGCAAAAAGAGTGCTCTCATACCAAAAGAGCAATACGAAAGAAAACAAAAATAGTATTGCAGGAATAAAGAACATGTGGGGGCGGGGGGGAGGGTTGAGGGAGGGGGCAGGGGAGGTCTAAGGGGGAGGTGTATTTTGGACGAATAAAACTATCGAACAACTTTGTTTTTTTTTCCTTATCAAAAACCGCAAAGAATTCAAATTATATCACTTGCAACTCATCTCAGAAATGTTTTCAATTAATTGTAATTATGTATGAGGTACAGTCTATAATCAGAAATACATCTTTAACATGAGAGAGTAATCCCATTCAATGCCGATTCTGTCATTCATAATACGATTAGATCACCACTCAGGAACGATTTTTATTGATTGCATTTAAGTATAAGCTGCATTCTGTGATTTAAAATACATCTTAGGCATGAGAGGATAATCCCCTAAATTCAAATTTGTATTAGTCTTGGACATCTCAATAAACGAAGCTGAAGAAATATTTTGTACATTACTCAAAATCGCACTTTAAAACTCACGCATATCTAAGTTCATTTCAAAAACTCATTTCAGCAATCTGTCAAATTTTTCTTGCTCAATTTCAGCCAATCTATAGATTGGCTGAAGATTTTCAGCCAATCTATAGATTGGCTAAGTGAACCAGTCAATCTACAGATTGGCTGAAATGTTTCAGCCAATCTATAGATTGGCTGATTTGACAGATTGGCTATAACATATATATATATACGGGATGATTCACTCTACACCATATCAAAACCAAGATATGGAATTCATCGCAAGGAAACACAGGAAAACCGAAACTTGCCTAGGGATAACTCTATAAAGATAAAGTCCTGGCTGATGGCTACACAAAGCTTCGAATGCGAAGAGCGGAGAAGTAAAAAATGCAGAGCAAGAGTGAAAGTCAAACATGATATTTGCATCAAGGCTGGCGAGCACACCCATGCACGGGCCTGATCGAGGCAGAGACGACAAGGTGAAAACTCAACAGGGCATAAAACAACGCGCCATCGTTACCCAAGAAACACCACAACAGATTATTTCAACTTCTTGTCTTGATACAATAACCGAAGTCGCTGCCGTCCAGTTGCCAAATTTGACACATATCCGGCGCAATATTCGCAAGCAGAAAAACATTGTTATAAGAGAACTGAGAATAAAATGAAATACAAGTAATCTTATATTTTTTTCAAAATACCGGCAAAAGTCCCACTGGCAAATGTCCTAAGCCCAATATATATATATATATATATATATATATATATATATATATATATATATAAATATATATATATATATATATATATATATATATATATATATATATCTTTGGAGCGGGTATACTTTCATTTTCTCTGATCGCATAAAGCTGTTTCTGTCGTCAAGCTTCTCTTCTCTAATCGTAACTGTTTCAGCCTTTTCTGTTGTTTACTATGTTTAGTCAAGGCAGGAACATTGTTTATTTCGCATATTTACGAATGGCAGTACAACCGTCCTTCTGGTGTGGATTTAAACTGTTGTTCAAACAAACATGTCGGTTTATAACGGGTTTGTTTTATTTTATCACATTTTTTTCATGTCTGCAATCCGGCAGTGAAGGAAACCATGCCTGGATCTTCTGAAGAATCTTCTTATAGAAAGGTACCACATGTACAAAACAGATGTCGATGCAAAATAACATCTACCTTGGCTTTGCAATGATGACTGCCTGGCCTTTCGTGGGAAGGGAAAATTAGGAGCAGACGGTATTTGCTGACTTTCCTGCCAAAACTGTAACTGGTTTGCTTGGCGTAATTAAGACCACCTACACCACTCGGCAAGTCATCACAGTACCTTTCTATCAACAGAACACTTACACACTTGCTAAAGGTTTCCCGCCAAAGTGTCCCCGCCCATAAAGTCCCAGACCATAAAGTCCTCGATCAGAACGTCCCAAGCGATAAACTCCCTGGTCATAAGGTCCCCGACCATAAGGTTCCGGCGATAAAGTTCCGGGCAATAACGTTCCCAGCCATACAGTCCCTGGTCATAAGGTCCCCGACTATAAGGTTTCCGGCCATTAAGTCCCCGGCCACAACGTTCCCGGCCATAAAGTCCCTGGTCATAAGGTTCCGACCATAAGGTCCCCGGCCATAGAGTCCCGGGTCATAAGATCCCCGGCTATAAGGTCCCTAAATGAATTCAGGACCAAAACGTCCCCGGTGAAAGTATAAACAACAATGAGGTTTTGAAATCGAATATCATTTTTTTAATTAATTAGAAAGAAGTTTTCAATTTTTTTCAAATGCTTTCATGACTAAATATTTCAGACAGCTGCGGAGTGTTTACTTGAGTGCTTGAGTGCAAGTACTTGAGTGTTTACTTGAGGATTGAGTGCAAGTACTTGAGTGTTTACTTGAGGATTGAGTGCAAGTACTTGAGTGTTTACTTGAGTGCTTGAGTGCAAGTACTTGAGTGTTTACTTGAGGATTGAGTGCAAGTACTTGAGTGTTTAGTTGAGGATTGAGTGCAAGTACTTGAGTGTTTACTTGAGGATTGAGTGCAAGTACTTGAGTGTTTACTTGAGGATTGAGTGCAAGTACTTGAGTGTTTACTTGAGGATTGAGTGCAAGTACTTGAGTGTTTACTTGAGGATTGAGTGCAAGTACTTGTGGGTTTACTTGAGGATTGAGTGCAAGTACTTGAGTGTTTACTTGAGGATTGAGTGCAAGTACTTGTGGGTTTACTTGAGGATTGAGTGCAAGTACTTGAGTGTTTACTTGAGGATTGAGGGATTAAGGACCATAGAAATGACACAAATACATCCACCTGGAAAAGCACTACATTTGTGGGAGATTAGGGATTATATTTAAATCCCGTGAGTCCCCACCTGGATTAAGGGCTTCAAGAATGGCACAATACATCCACCTGAAAATTAGGGATTATATTTAAACCTTGTTAATCTCCACCTGGATTAGGGATAAAGGATTACCGGAATGGCACAATACATTGGTTTGCCGGAGATTTTTTTTTTTTTTTTTTTTTTTTTTTTTTGCCGTTTTCAACGTTAAATGGAGAATTACTTGTGGAGTAAAGGTGAGTTCGATTTGGTATAAAGAGGGCAATTTTTGCAAAAAAGGCTTTGGAACGTTTTGGCTCTTAATTCATTTTGGGACTTTATGGTCTGGGACATTATGGCTGGGGACATTATGATCGTGGGCCGTATGTGGACGTTTTGTCCTGTATTTACTGGTCCGTCATTTTGTTTTTGCTTCCAAATGTCGCATATGTGTAGTGCTCGATCTGAAGCTGTACAATTCGCTTCTTGTTTTCGCCTTTATTTTCATTTTCACGATCAAAACGCGAAGCAACAACAGTGATTTTTCATCAAGAAATGTAACGCATAAAGGATTCAGCAAACACAACCTCTTGCATCTCCCGCCCGAAACTTCCGTACACCAGCGTACAAGATCTGGCATGCTTTTGAACCGGTACGACATTTTCATATAAAATTGTATACGATCGTATAGCATCTTACACGATATTTGTATACACTGACAAGACGCCGCATATGCTCTATGGCTGGGCCACGGTGAGGAATTTATGTCCACATCAGCCAGAACTGTTGACAAAATTTTGCCTTAAGAGTGTCACTCCAAGTCAGTTAACCTCACAGTGTACCTCGCGTGTTATTCTGCTTTCTGTCAATCATTATGACGAGCAGGCATAAGGGTGACACTCACAGACAGTTAACCTCACAGTGTACCTCGCATGTTTTCTGTAAGCCATTATAATGGGTTGGCATAAAGTGACTTGTCGCAACCACACAGCAAATGGTTAATTATTCATACAAAAAAAAACACAAAAAACGAGGCATCTTAGCTCTTTGGGAGTAAAAAAGAGAGGGGTAATCCTTAAGTCGGGGGGAGGGTGGGAGTGGGAGGGGCGGGGGGGGGGGGGGGTAGAGGGGAGGCTTATGAGCACCGGATGCTGGTTACCGAAGGAAATCTGTTAATATGGAGGCATTCGCAATAGCACTCGCACTGGCGCGGTTTTTATCCACTTTTTGGGCATTTTTTTACGAAATGACTCACTTTTTCGGAACCCACCGAGTTTTTCTGGAACCAACTGAGTCACACTTTCCTTTTTTTTGACTCACTTTCCTGAGAACCCAGCGCGAACCCTGGAGCTTCTCTACCAAAGCTCATACGTCACGACCAGCCGTAGCGGCCTTAAACCGATTAAAATCCATCCCCAAACTTTCATTGCCAATCACAAATTTCTGACGTATTTTCAGTATAATAATGAAGCTTTCTCTTCCAGCGAGTTAATCTTTACCGCCATATCGGCCTTGACCTTCGTTTGAGCAGTTGCTACGGTACTCAGTTGGGTACTTGGTCAGATACTTCGTGTATTATCTGGTGAGATACCTGAACCTTAAAAAGACACATACTGCAGAAATATCTAGTTGATCTTTAACGTCAGGGAAGGCCACCGGTTCTCCCAGCCCCTGATCACCATTGCGGAGGGGGGAGGGGGGAGGGGGGTTTGTGTGATTTAGCGTCGCGAAAGCTTGGAGATGAGCTACATCAAACCAAGCCGGTCTTTGTGATTAAGCCGCCACTTCTTTAGTGCCTTTCTTTTCTACATAGTGTGTGTGGAGACCAATATAATTAAGGCACTCATTTTAGTGACCAATAATTAAGGCACTCATTTTTTGATGAAACACCTGGGAAGAACTACTGTAACTGCAGGACTTGAGAGGTTTCTTCAGGTGTTCAATTAGCTATGTATTTTCTCGCCTAATCAGTTCAAGCACTGCCACGCGTAAGTGATTATAGCTGACGAGAATGTTATCACCGCAAACAGCAATACCACCCATATCAGCTACAGAGGAAAATTTAGCCACAAGCCGAATGATACGCAGAGTTGTCATGGAAATTAGAACGTGGAGGAATAGAAGAGCATTCACAGCAAATTCTTCCAAGCCAAGTATTATCGTTGAACCCTGGTTTTAACAAGGAAATAAATAACTCATGGTGAGCATTGGTCTTGTCTTATATGGCATTAAAAAAACCACATACGAAGTTGATAAAGGCAAACAAGAGAGAGTTACATGCCGCACACGCCAGGAAGCATACACGAGTGCATTCTGGCAAGTGAGTAAGAGGGGGTGGGGGGGGGGGGAATTTCGTGGGCCTTGGGGGTTTTCTTGGAGGGCATAAAAACCACATAGGGAGTGAAACATTGGTTCATGAAAACAAACAAGAGACCTGTAACTCGCACACCAGCAAGCATACACGAGTGCATTCTGGTAAGTGAGTGCGGGGACGGGGGGGGGGAGGGCAGATTTCGTATCTTGCGGTGCCGACACTCATCAGCAGAAACCATGGGAATGCCATAAACAGCTCAACTCTAAGTTCCATGTAAATATTACCATTTTCTTCGCCATGGCTACAACAAACCAATCTTATCTTAGGAACACAAAACGAACAAATACTCACAATTATAATTTGATTTAAGGCTTGTTTTATGTCAAGCTATTTTTTATAATTTTGTTATTTAAT
>CATKHT010000082.1:35000-85309 GCA_949752745.1 Protula sp. h YS-2021 | reverse complement strand
TATCCACATGCGAGTTAACACAGCATTTTTTAAATTAACATTTTACACCCTTTCAGTCTGGAAAATAAATGGCCATGCACACTGTAAAACAACATGAAATATTTAAACACTGCTAGCATCATACCATCCCACACAATACTTCTTGCGTGCAAACAAAATGTGCATTACTGGGGATTAGTACAGTACACAATGCAAAACATCAAAAGACAATGTGTTGCATAACACTCAGGCAAGTGTCAATCTATGTAAAATTTGTTGCGATTTATTGCGGCCTGCCAAATGCATTTTGCGACACGCAGGACGCGTTTTGTTTCATTTTTCTGCAACAAAATGCATTTATTTTTTGAAATTTATTGCGACTTATTTTGGCGTTTGTCGCAAGCGTATCTGTATAAGTGTCAAAATTATATTTGAATGTTGGAGAGTGTATTTGTGACATCAGCTATGGTGGGTTTCTAACATAAACAGCGTAAAATCTATTTCAAAGTGATTCTGATTGATTTTTCCATTGACTCCCGTTGTACTAAGAGTCTCTGCTTCTCTGTTCCCCCCCCCCCCCCCCCCTCCCAAAATAAAGAAAAAAAAAAGAAAAAAAAAAAAACGGGAGTCCTGTTAATCTCGCAGGCGAAACTGGTTTCAGTCTCTTATGAGGGATGGAACATCAATTAGCAAAATTTCAAGTTTTTGTCCCATATCTTTCACATCTTCATTAAGAAACGACACTTTTTGTTTGCTTTGGTGTTACATTAGGGTAAACAAATCACTTCGATATACTTATAAACCTTTCAAAACGGGTTTTCAGCGATTGTAGTTTTTTTTTTTTTTGCCAATTACGATTTAAGAAGTGATGTTCATTTGTTTATGTTTTGCATCGTACTGTCTGATAGTTTAAATTTTCATCGACGTTTTTGTATTGGTACGAGTACAAGGGAGAGGAGATAGAATTGGCTAGAGTAGATCGTAATTGGTGACAACAAAATACTAAATTCTAACTCCACTAAGTAAGCCAGCTGCAAGTTTTGCAACCCTATGGACTTAAATATACATAAGTGTGTGATATTTGGCAAAATAAATTTGTTTTGAACCACGGAAGATGTTCTTTTTCATTTCACCAATTTGGATCTACTGTAACCATTCGTTCTCCTCCCCCTCGTACTTGTATTTGAAACCCCAAATATCCATCGGAAAGACTTTGAAGTATGATATGGCTTGCCTAGTACTAGTCCCAGCGGACCCTTTTCTATCTTCTTAGGACAATAAGCAAGGGTCTTCCTATGACTAGTCTAGTACATCCCGCGCTCATTTGTACATCTCGTTGAAATATAATTTTGAATACACATATTATCGCTCAAACTAAAGCGAGAAAACGCACCAGCTATGTCGACATTTGATCCCATCTTAGTAGTAGTCATTAAACGATTGGCGAAACTCAAAAATGTGGTTCTTAACATTGAACAAAAGTAGAATTTGTTTTTAAAAATGGCGTTATGCAACACCTCTCATGCCTCATGCCTAATGTCTATTTCCAAAAGGGCTGTGAGCATAATCACTTGTTGCACATTTCCTGGCGCACTTCTCACCACAGCTGACAATTTTTACCACAACTGATGTTTAAAAGCTGTTGTCAAGTCTGAAATTGCCGCCACCACCCTATTTCATAGTAACTCATAAATTCTTCCTTTTCTTCCTGCTCTTCTACACGGTCCAGAACTGATATTTCTCTTCTTTATGTTCTCTTCATGGTGCTGCTCCCGGATAGAAATTGGTTCTTCTCCAACTCCAGGTGCTTGTCCCTCTCCTCCTCCTGGGCTAGAATCTATATAGTTATCTCCGACGAATGCAAGTCATATTAAGCTATTAGACACATATAATCTAAGGCGTATAATGCCGATAACCTGGATCATAATTATACCTGAATGTAATTTCACATCAAGATAGATAATTAAAATATATTAAACATTTTTGTGCATGATAACAAAACGTTAAAAAATATGTTAAGCATCGGAGATTTCATTCGTTTGATGCGCCATGATTAAAAACAAAATAAATTATATTAATGAAGAGTAGTGTAGAAAGAGGGGTTTCACCGCACTTTGTGACGTCATACTGTCTGGACCGGAAGTGACGTCATAACGTCTGGACCGGAAGTGTTGTCTGGACCGGAAGTGTTGTCTGGACCGGAAGTGTTGTCTGGACCGGAAGTGTTGTCTGGACCGGAAGTGCTGTCTGGACCGGAAGTGTTGTCTGGACCGGAAGTGCTGTCTGGACCGGAAGTGCTGTCTGGACCGGAAGTGCTGTCTGGACCGGAAGTGACGTCATGATAAGCGTTATGATAGGCGCGGCCATCCATGACGTCATGATGACGTCATGATGACGTCATACTGTCTGGAGCGAAAGTTGCTTGATAGTTTTGGCCGAGTCAATCATCATGAAGCCAATGAACTCCACCTGTCAATCAGTGTAACCATGGCAACAGACTCTAAAAAGCCATGACACCCCGCTAGGTGGCAGTCGGGACTGACCCCCCCCCCCCCTAGGCGGCAGTCGGGACTGACCCCCCCCCCCCCCAGGAGAGCAACAAAAACTTTTGCCGAATCAGCATGATAAAATCCTATATAAGTGTGGTGTCTCAAGGCTTAGAGACATTGTCAGACACATCATGGATAACACACCAGCTATCATCATTGATGACTTAACAGCGTTTCAAGCGAATGAATCTGTTTGCATCTGGGTAAATATGCGTGATGAAGCTGAAGCAGCTGATATTACATATGCTTTGGAGGAGGTGCTACAATTTCCAACTCAGATCACTGCAGTGAAGCCTGACGTAGTAATTACATTTATGTGGAACAACCGCATAGTAACACTGACTCAACGATACTGCAAGTGTCAAGTGTGGTTGGAATATGAGGGACAACCCCATAACTGCAGCTGATATATACTAAAATCTTTCAGGCCCTTTTAACGGCCATACTATATTAAGAAATGAAGCAAAACATGTCTGTCTGTGTGTGTGTGAGAGAGAGAGAATATATTTTATTACATTTCAGGTCTAGTTGGCGGATGAATACCATTTGGCGGATGAATACCATTTGGCAGACCATTTGACTTCACCGCTAGATGTCTCTGCTGTGCAGCAGTGCAGCTGTACAACTGTAAGTGAGACATTCATATACACAAGTAAAATTCTGCTGAGTCAGCAATTTTAACAATTTTGAGCAAGTTTGAAAAGTTACACACCATATTTTGATTACATGGAAGTAGCATAAAAGCATGAGTGAAACATATATGTGATACATTCTGCTGAGTCAACAATTTTGAACGAGTATTGAATAAGTTTGAACAAGTTACACACCATATACCATCAAAGTTTTATAAAAGGAAGAGTGACGAGAAAATACTTCACAATGTCGGCATTACTTCTTGACAGATGTATGACTATGGATGACGTCTTCAAAGTGAACTATATTGACTATGTGTTTTCAAAGCTTCCTGCTTTTGAATCGGATTGGATGCTGCAAGTGAAGAATTTGCATCTGCATTGGGAAGCTGTTGGAAAGGCTATTCCAAGAGATCGTTTCATCCGCTCGTTTCTACGTGAATGTGAAGATCTACATTTACTATCAACTTACAACATTGATTCAGCATTTATCAACGCGAATACAATTTGGGCAACTGACCTCATGTTAGCTGTAGCTACTAGAATTATTCTACATTATGATGATGATGTTCCAAATAATGTATCAGACCTTGTTCGGTTCAACCATGGACGAGTTGAAGTGAATTCAAAACTTTGCAAGTTCTTTGAAAAGAAAGCTGACTCAGCATATAGTTGGGTATAAAAGGGAGTGGACTCAGCAGAGTGAAGTCATTTCTCAGCAGACAGATGGAGGGAGTGGATCATCAATACATTGTGGCAGTCATGGAGAACAAGACAAGCAACGCAGCAGCGCAGCGCAGCAGCAGCAGCAGCTTTAAAATTAGTGCTAACTTAACCATTACTGTGGAGCATGGAGAATATGGGCCATTTCTACGCATCACACGTGGAGAGAGATGGTGTGCTTATTCACCATCTTTGTGGAAGATTGTGTGCCAGAGCTTGAAAAATTTACGTGACATTGGCTTCAAACTATACTTAACGCAAACGAAGTGGCTTGAAGTCATTTCATACTTGGATATGCGCTATGTGAGTTTTGTGCGCACGTCACGGTTTGAAGAGAAAGAATACACACATCACATCAACATGAATGATGGTGAATGGGAGACACTGCTTCAGGAGATGAACAACATCAACTCAGCCCTATCGCCATGTGAGGAATGTCATGTCATAACTCCTATCAAGCTGCAAAAGGATGGTCGGATGAAGGTGTCAAAACTATCCAAGAAAAGGCTGGCTGAAGTTCAGTTGGAGAACATGAACGTACAAAATCAACTTGGACTTACCTGCGACTATTGTGGTGCTTGTGGATATGTGGAGGATTATCATTGCCACTGTCACAAGTATAATTGCAAGATGTGTGAACCAAACAACTTCTGCGGCAAGTGTGGAGTACTTAAAGTCTGTGAAGCAAAGTAAAAGCCCACAAGACACTGAAACAAGATGGACGCATGTTTTAAAAAAGCTTATGTTGACTTGATGATTGCTAAACTTGCTAGCTGTGGCACTCCACACTATCAACTTTATCATTTGGATGCTTTTTGGGATGTTGTACATCATAGTCTTGATGTGATTGAACTGCATTCAAGATTTCTTGGAGAATGTCATAAAATTGGAATAGAAGAAGATCCTGACTTTGACTTTGATTCTGCACTTTATTCTGCTCGCACTGATGTTGAAGTATATTTCACCGTGGTTGACTATTTGAGAGATTGTTGTAAAGAAGAAGAGGAAACCGAGCAGCTTTATCAGGTAAGTTATATAAAACCTTTTTTTTAAATCATCTTTGTAACAACATAGTGAATTGTTTCTCAAAGACATAATAATGTTTTTCTTACTAGCAAATTTAGTTTTATGTGAGTGGTTTCAACGTAAACAAAGAAAGAACATGATAGAAGAGGCAGCAAATATATTAAAAGATATTTTATTACAGGAAGAAACCGACATGTCAGAATAAAGAAGCAAAGTCAACATGGAGAATCTTGTACTATTCAGTGGTCATAAGGACGTTCTTTCAAACATGTTTCCAACACGACTTGAAAAGTATGGACATGTGTTCAACTCAAGTGAAGCGTTGTATCAATATGAGAAAGCAGTGTTTCATTACCGTCCAGATATTGCTTCAGCCATTGTGTCATCCAGAAATGGAGATGAAGCGAAACGTATTGCTAAAGGGATAAAACCATGTCCTTTATGGCATACAGTGAAGAGAAGCAAAATGCAAGATGTTTTACAAGTCAAACTGGATCAGTGTGTATTGTTTCGCAACAAGTTGAAAGAATGTAAAGACAAAACTTTAGTTGAAGCAACGTATGATCATTGGTGGGGAGCTGGTGTGAAACATGTGTCATCTGAATATCCTGGTCAGAATATTATGGGAAAGTTGTTAGAAATATTGTGTGAGGGTTAGAGACTTTTTCATTTGCTTGTCAACCGTCATGGTGTGCAGACGTGTGGACATGTAAATTTGAAGTATGTTTAACTTGTGTTGCATTGATTCAAGACTGCACAATGGCGGACATGACACTGAGACAATATATTGTGCAAAAAGCTTATTGTGAAGAAATGTTATCAGCTGTAAAAAAGTTGCATATTTAGTCTGTCCTGCTTGTCAACATGAAGAGTGTCAAGAACATACTTGTCATTTTGCATCTGTTTATACATATTGGAATGAAGCTAAATATTACATGCATTTAGATAAAGTGTTAGAGAATGCAAATCAACGTTGTGAGAAATCTGGTGTAGATGCTATTACATTGGATGAACTCAGTCATTGGTTAGTGTTCATTGAAGACCAATGGTCTCCAGTTATTCATACCATTGTATCTATACTTGATTTGTAAAAAAAAAAAAAAAAAAAAAACTTGTTAGTTAAGTTATAAATGTATGTTAGTTAAGTGATGTTGGTTGAGTTATAAAATAAAAGCTGTTCTGTTCAGACGTGTTTTTTCATTCATCATGTCAACGTGGAAAGACTACTTGACCAATATCTACTTCAAACCTGGACAGCCTGGAGCATTTGCTGGTCCTTACAAACTGTATCACATCTTAAGAAAACATAATCAAGCAGTCACACAGTCACAAGTGAAGAAATGGTTGCAGGATCAAGATGCTTTCAGTTTACTCCAACCTGTAAAATACAGGTTCAAAAGACAACGTGTGATTACACGTGGCATTGATGATATGTGGGATATTGATTTGGCTGATATGGGAAACATAGCTCCCTATAATGATGACATACGCTTTTTACTCATTGTCATTGATGTGTTTTCCAAATATGTCTGGGTACAGCCAATACCTAATAAATCACATACCAGCGTCATACAAGCTTTCCAAAAGATTTTTCATGACACACGACGAAGACCGCGAACTCTAAGGTCTGATAAAGGAACAGAATTTAAAAACAGATGGGTAAAAGCATTTTTGAAGAAAGAAGGCATTCATGCTTATACCACAAAGAATGAAACCAAAGCCAACTTTGCTGAAAGAGTCATTCGTACTCTAAAGGGAATGATGTATCGGTATTTTCTACATAATCAAACTTACCGTTACTTAGACATTCTTCCAGACTTGGTGTACAATTACAACCATAGACCTCATGGTTCTCTTCCTAATAAATATGCTCCAGCCGAGATTCGTAAAGACAACGAATCAAAAGTGTGGAAGTATATGTATGTCGACAAACTGAAATTGAAACCGAAGAAGAAGAAGAAGAAGTACAAATTTAACATTGGCGATCATGTTCGCATTTCTCACATTAAATATGTGTTTCAACGCGATTATCACATCAAATGGACGCAAGAAGTCTTCATTGTCACACATCGTTGTAAGAAGCAAGGAATACATTTATATCGTGTGAAAGACTTTTTAGACGAAGATATTGATGGCCATTTCTATGAAGAAGAACTGCAGAAAGTGACCAAAGATATTGAATCTATTTATAGAATTGAAAAAGTCTTGAAAACACGTAAAAGACGAGGAGGTGTGAAAGAATTATTTGTCAAGTGGTTAGGTTGGCCAAACAAGTTTAACAGTTGGGTGAAAGAAACAGACATTCAACAATGAAGCATCCATTTACATGTTTAGTCTCTGGACCTACAGGCAGTGGCAAAACGTCTCTGGTGAAGGAAATTCTAGAACAAAAGTTGATTCAACCCTCTCCAAAAAGTATTTTATGGCTCTATGCAGCAGATCAGCCTTTGTACAAGGGAATGAAAGGTGTGGAATTTTACCAAGGCATTCCAGATGACATTGAAGAGCGTTTTAACCCGAAGAAACCAAACTTACTTATCATTGATGACTTAATGACCAAATGTCATAGTGATGAGCGTATGACACGTCTCTTTAGTATTGGCAGCAGTCATCAAAATCTAAGCATTATCTTTATTGTGCATAATTTATTCCATCATGGGAAAGAGATGCGAAATATTAGTTTGAATACACATTATATCATTCTGTTTAAAAATCCGAGAGACAGTCAACAAATTAGTACATTGGCGCGGCAAATGTATCCTGGAAGATCTCAATTTCTCATAGAAGCCTATCAAGATGCTACTAGCAAACCTCATGGTTATTTATTCATTGATTTAAAACCAAAGACAAATGATCAACTACGTATTCGTACAGGCATTATACCAAAAGATACACATTATGTATATATTGATAAAGCAGTGTATGAACAAGAACCAACTCATTTGACCATTCGCAGTCAAGATGTCTAAACGTATTCGAGCGAACCAGCCGTTTCTTCATTTGCTTGCACGCAGTGGGCCTAAACGACGTAAATCCTTGCTACAGCAAGCTACAAAGGAGGAATTAACAAGCTTGTTTGAAATTTGTTTGAATATATTGCAAGGACATTTACCCTTAAGCTCAAAACGGTTTAAGGAATTTAAACGTGAACGTCATACGCTTCGTACTCTAGCAGATAAGAAGATATCCCTTCGACGAAAAAAGAAGTTGATTAATCAGAAAGGAGGATTCATTGGAGCTATTGCTAGATTGGCATTACCTTTGTTAGCCAAACTGCTGCTAAAATGAAACATACGATGAAAATGGTCCTCATTCCTGAATATGAATATAAAATGTTGCTAGAAAAGAAGGGAAAAGATGGTGAAATCAAAACGAAAGTCAATAAACTTTTACGTGGGAAACGAACGCGTGAAAAGGCTATAGAAATATCTCAACTTCTTGGTCGTCATTTACGAACAAGTCAGTCTAGGCAGCAAAAGCCCTCATCATCATCATCATCACCTGAAAAGCCAGAAAAGTTATTTTTAAGTCATTTTCAACCTATCTATCATGGAAAAGTAACACAACTTTTAGCAGAACTGAAGAAATATGGTACGACATGGACAGAGAAGAATGAACTTGTGTTGAAAACGGGTGATATTATAGCAAATTCCAACATGGTTGATTTGATGAAAGAAGCATTGGTGGCGACAAGAAGAAAAGAACGAGCCATACCACCACATGGTTGGCATCCGTTTATCCAGGAAATTGTAGATGCTAATATTCCAAAAACAATGTTTAGTAAAAAGACCACTCGTGACGACATTACAACAGAAATGAAACAACGTCAACAAAGACAGTTTCCTGAAGGATGGGAAAATTTTTAACATGGCTGAAAGAGCTATGTTGTTGCCAAGAAGATAAACCAACTATTCCTGTAAAAATAAGATGTACAAGTGCTTGTTGTGAAGGAGAAGTCATAGATCATCATGATGTGAAAGACCATTTGCATACTTGGTCGAATGGCGCGCGCTATCGTGAAGTATATAGACAACGTCAACGCACCTATACCATTTAGTTCCCACCATCATGGAGTCGACAAGCTTTTACATCACTTTGCCTAGCAATGCGAGTATGACCTATTATCCCAACAACAAGGCTTCGAATTATCAAATTCGTATGCCTCGAACCATTTATCTGAATGGAAAATATGAAGTGGCTTTAGCTGAAATTCAATATCCACATACATAGACAACGATGAGACAGGGCATGGACTATTCTATTCAGTATCGACAAGAACTATTCGATGATCCTATTCTTAGCACTATCGATATTCCTTATGGGTACTATAGAACCATACAAGAACTATGTGAGGCAGTCAATGAAACTTACAGAAGCTATTCGGATAAAGTATGATAAGATTAGACGACGTGTGTTTCTATTTCTCGATTATGGTTATGAAGTGTCCTTTTCCGCTGGATTAGCTGAGATTTTAGGATTTATCCCAGATCAATGGTATACTGAAACATGTACAGCTGACCATAAAGCGGATGTGAAACAGGGGTTTTATACACTGTATGTGTATTGTAGCATTTGTGAACCACAAGTTGTTGGTGATTATTATGTTCCCTTACTACGTTCTGTTGGCATACAAGGCCATGATGGAGATATTATCATGAAAACGTACGGCGAACCGCATTATGTTCCTGTAAACACATCCAAATTTGACGTGATAGAAATGAATATTAAGGACGACACAGGTTATAATGTTCCATTTCAAACTGGAAAGGTGATCTGTAAACTTCATTTTCGACCAAAAGCAATATGAAAGCTTATACACACGATCCGTCTGCATATCGCAACCATTTTCTTCGTCAAGTGGGCGGGGAATTACCAGGATTTAAAGGAGCGCGAATCCAATATGGCGATGGTATTGGTTCAATACTGGGATCATTGGCTCGCAAAGCTATTCCACTACTTAAGGCTGGGGCTAAGATCGTTGCGCCACATCTTAAGAAGGCTGCAAAGAATGTCGCGAAAGATGTTACGGGTCGAGTAGCAGAACGTGTGTTTGGTGAACAAAAGCGTATGCAACCGACGAAACGTGCCAGAAGACGAAAAACAGCCAGACGGATAACATCAAAATATCGCAAAGATATCTTTTGAAATCATGTCTCTCATTCATAATCATTCGTGTGAATGTAGTCTTTCTCCATTGGAATGGTTTCACGTACCACCAACGCAAACTGCTGTAGAGAAAAGTTATAATGTCGACTATCAACCACTTACAAGCATTAGAGAAGGCGCTCCAATAGAATTCTACATTCCTGCGAGTACAGAAGAATATCTAGATTTAAAGAACAGCAAACTTCATATTGTATGTCGCATTCTAAAGGCTGATGGAACAGAGTGTGGCGCAGATGATAATGTCTCTTGCATCAATGATGTGTTTAATGGGTTATGGTCTAATATTGAATTGTTTCTGAATGATCGTTTGGTTTCGCATAGCAACAATACTCATGGTTATACCAGCATTATCTCTCATCTCATCCATGATTCGGAAGAAAGTCTGCATTCTGAGCGCTCTATGCGTCTCATGTACAAGGATACTGCTGGGTCAATGAATAGTTATGAGGTGAAAAGACCTAATCATGAACAATATGTATCCGGGTTTCATGTCAATGCCGACGGTGGTGACTTGGGTGAGCAAGGCAATAATGGCTTACATCATCGTTATTTACATACTCGTCTTAGCCGTGATGTTATGCTTATTGGTGGTTTAAGGATAGATTTGTTTGAGCAGGATCGTTATCTTCCGAATGGCATCAGTTTGAAATTGCGTTTCCATAGACAAAAAGATGACTATGTATTGATGGCTGCAGATAATACCTATAAGGTAGAAGTGAAAGAGGCATTTTTAACCATTCGCAAAGTGAGGGTGAGTCCAGGTATTCAGTTAGGACATACAGATGCATTGATGAAAAGTCCTGCCAAGATCATCATCACTAGAAAAGAATGTAAAGTCTTGGCTATTCCAGCAGGATTTCAGTCTTTTGTGAAAGATAACATCTTTTTGGGTCAATTACCAAATCGTATTGTCATTGGTCTGGTTCATAATGAAGCTTTTGGTGGATCAGTATTGAGGAATCCATATGATTTCAAACATTTTGATCTGGACTATATGCAACTGTACACGGATGGTGAACCAGTTCTATCCAAACCTCTCAAGCTTGACATTACACAGAACAAATACCTGGACGCTTTTGAAACGCTTTACAAATCGTTTGATCGATTGAATGGTGAGAAAAGTTCCATTATAAAACGGGAAGATTGGCCTAGAGGTTATGCTTTATTTTCGTTTGACTTAACACCGGATTATGATGGTGATGATCATTTCCCCCTGATCAAGCATGGGAATTTGCGGCTAGAAATGAACTTTGCTACGGCTTTGCAACCTACCATCAATGTCATTGTCTATGCTGAATTTGACAACATTATTGAAATAAGTGCAAATCGCAGCATCCAATTCGACTACCAGTCATGAACACGAAGCAGATTGATGCCATATTGAGTCATGATGTCATGACCAAAGACTTGTTTCAAGGCGTGTTTGCCATGGACCAGTTACCATCTTTACAACGCGGCGCCTATGTCATCAACACAGACGATCAAGATGAACCAGGAGAACATTGGGTGGCAGTGTATTATGATAAAGACCCTGCAGAATATTTTGACTCTTATGGACTGTTCCCTCTCGATGATCGTTTAGACATATTTTTAAGAAATGACTATATGTATAATTCTATATCATTACAAACGCCAATATCATCGTCATGCGGTTTTTATTGTGTATATTATATATTACATAGAGCTCGAGGTCAGAGTATGTTTGATATTGTGAATATATTAAAAAGAAAGGATGGTGATTTTATTGTAAAGGATTTTGTATATAGACATTATAAACCATTGTTTTATTAATGTTGTTGTTGTTGTTATATTAGTTAAGTTGTAGTTAAGTTGTTGTTGTTATATTAGTTAAGTTGTTGTTGTTGTTAAATAAAACAAACCAAGTTTTCAAACAGTCTTGTTTATTGTGTTGTACATACAAATTCTTAACTAAAAACACTATTTACAAAGTTTACAAACACTATTTACAAACTTTTATTTACAAAGTCTATTTACACTATTTACAAATTCTTAACTACAAACTTTTATTTACAAATTCTATTTACAAAGTTTACAAAGTCTATTTACAAACTCTTAACTACAAACTCCTAACTACAAAGTCTATTTACACTATTTACAAACTTTTTATTTACAAACACATTCATTTTTCAATACATTCATCAATGAATACCATTCATTAGAATCTAAATTGATATAGGTATCATAGACATTATACCCGTGTTTGTAAATGCTATGAAAGCTCACATAACACACATCACCAAACTTTATCACTTTCACAGTTTCATGTTCAGACAGTTTCAGTTCATATCCTTCTTCTAAGTCAATGTCCATCACACGCATAGGTTGTGTCAGCTCAATGGATTTGGTGCCCCGCTTGAGTTGTATTCCTCCCTCTTTGAATTCAAGCGTTAGGTTCTTTCCAATCCAATGCTTGTAACAGCGCGTTCCATTCCACTGTGTTGAGGGTGATGTAGTCATAGTTTTCTGTAAGCTCGTCATATTGGCGAAATTGTACAAACACGTCTAAGCAGTTCTCAGTCACACGCACTTCTAATTCATTTGAGGCTGCTAGGAGAAAGCCGGGTATTCTCAACTTATCTAGATGGTCTTTCAACACGGATTGGTCATCAAGTGATAGGACGAGATACTGTCCAAAATGTCTTAGCACAATGTCATCATATTCGTTTCTCAGATATGAGAATCCATGCGTAATTGGTTTATATTCCGTTAAAAAGTCTTCCATCTCGTTCAACAGTCAGATGAACTATGAGCTGTCTCCTTGTCTGCAAAGACGTTTTTATGCTCGCAAGATGGTGAAGAGTGGATGTTGTATCGCTTCTAGGAATCGTAAGACTGCGCGCCAGTTCTTGATATCAAAGAGGATCAAATCTGTATATGGTGTATCTGGCACAACTCCCTTATAATCCTTTGGATAATCCTGTAAAAGATTTCTACAGATTTTTACACGTATGTTAGAATCATATTCAGCTACCGTCACTTCCACTTTATTTTCAAGTCTACGTTTAAACCCAGGTTCAAGTGGTATGTTTTTAAAGTCTTTCCACACTTCAGGTTTAAACCGATGATAACTTGTCTTAGAATCTAGTATCACTTCATTCCTCTCATTGACAGTAAGGTAAACACCACCGTTCAGCATGAGTGCATTCATGTTTTTACCTTGTTATGAGCCACCTTCTTGTCTGCGAAGCCTTTTATCCACTTCTTTCACCTGCTTCTTCAGCATTTTCCATTCAGGTATTGTCAGCAAGATACCCTTTTTCGTTGGACGGTTTTTTCCAGTCCCCTCATCTCTGAGGTATTTGCGAATGTTTATCACACCTTCATTACTTTGTTTCATAATCTTGATATACTTTCCATTGCCTAGAGAAAGCATTCCATCCCACGACTGTGGTGTTGGTACCGTCGTCTCCACTTTTAATTTCTTGATGGTATTGTCAGGATGTTTCACATTCATGTCTTTGACTGTATCAGCAAGAGTATCCATATCCGTTGTTGCAGATCTTTTCCGATTCATGTTGACGCTTCAGTGTTCACACCTCAACTAACTCTAAAGTTGAAGTGTCTCCCCCTTATATACTGTAATGCCCATGCGCCAAAGTGGAATAGCCATCACTCATCACATATCGCTTGTCATCAAAGGGAGAGAGAGCCAATTTCCTCAACTTCTCCGAGAAGATCTGATGGTCATGACTTCGAATGATGTGTCCTGTGGTCATCGTTTGTGTTTGGTTGAACAAACTGTCTCTATACTGCTGATGTTTCATACGTCTTTGACATGCGCGAGTAATGCCTTTGGCCGTACGTTTTTCTTTCCCACCATACATCATACTGTACATTTTCGGTCGAAGTCCAACAAACTCTTCTATGGGAATACCCGCCGTCTCATCTTTCATTTTCCCAAGCACTTTCTTGTTCACGTTGGAATGCAGGAAATGATCTGGGGGATAGTCACTTGTGTCGAACAAGTCGGCATCTTCCTGCATGTCTTTGTAGATATCTTCCGTTTCTATGTCATAACATAGACTGTCGGTGTCGCTGAATAACAGCTTGGCGTCGGGATACTTGGTCATGATGTAGTTGTAATGAAAGTGGAACATGAGCACCTTGCTGAGGTCGAGAATGGTGAAACCAACTTGAATGGGTTTATCCAGAAGCAGATCCACTTTGCGCAAATGTACCGCAGTCAAATCTTCGTTGAAAATTCTAAATTTGTGGAAGGAAGGTTTGGCCACAAGTTTCTTGAACCGCTTTTCTTGGTGAACAAGTTCCACATTCATGCGTTTTCTCACATTTTCCATGGTTTTGCCAAACACAGAGTTGTTCATCAATTTGAAGAAGTCTTTCTCAAACGGGTTCTTAGCCAACTTTCTCTTTTCCGTGTTCAAGGAGATGTATTTTGCCAACCATTTGCTCTGTGCAAACATGATGGCACGATGCACCTTCGTGACTTTCAATCCCAGTGAGACATATTGCTGTAAATTTCTATAATGAAGTACATATTTCTTCTTGTCGCATAAGTTGGGAATGAGCTTTTCACTAGGTTTGCCTTTCATGTTTAGATCTTTCCGTAGCTTCTGACTATGCTCTGACAATTCTCCCACTTTCACACATTTCCGTTCTGGAGCCACTGGATAGTGATTATGATGATCATGGATTGAATATGGGTATTCCAAATCCACTTCTAAAATGTAGCCAATCTCATCATCTTCATCCACATCCATAAAGTCAATGGATTCTGGCTCGCTCACCCACATAAATCCACTTTCCGGCATGCTTTGCGACATGGCCCAGCCATACAAGTTGTTTGCATCCAGGTACGTCAAGTAGTTGGTCGGTTTCGTGGGATTGTAATCTGCTACGTAGGGGTTATTTGCTTTCGCATACTTGTGTGTGATGACAGATATTCCTCCACGTAGACCTTGTTTAACCATTTGGTACATGTCAATGTCGTTGATCAATTCCAATTTCACCTTTGTCGCTTTCAACATGGCATCCCACGACAGTCCTGGCGCTGTATAGTAGTGAGCAGGATCCAATTCATACGTGTTGAGACATACGTGACGAAAGTTTTCAAACACGTCAGCCAGCAGCAACACATCTGATTTCAGGTACAAGTCATGGTATTCACCAAATGTAGTACAGTGGAATGTCTCCCACACCTTCTGCGCATGCGCATAATCCTCATCGCTAATGTCTTCTTCACTGAGTAGACTGTAAAACTTGTCTTTGGACGGTAGTTGTGTTTCAGCAAACTTGGATGGCTCATTCACGTAATCATAAGGGTACACTCCTTTTCTCAACAGTAAATCTTGTTGGTCACTATCGTGAATGTGTGACGTCATGTTATAAAAGTTGTCTTTCCCTTCTGCCGCCAGGTTGGATACTAACTTCTGTAGAGAAGTACTCATGAACTGATAACTGTCTGTAAATTTCAGATTGCTCATGGTGAATGCAATATATTTCTCAACGGTGTTGGGAATGACTGTAATTGTCTCATTTTTGAACTTTCCAATTTCTTCCATGATCAAATGGCTGTCATAGCCTCGTAAATTGTGGAAAAACACAGGAATGATGAAAGAATCTTCAACATCCTGCTTATCCTTTCGAAGTCGAAATTGTAAATTGCATTGACTATGTGCAGCTCCGCGGTATTTACCATTGATATGGTCATGATCTCTCACATGATCTGCTCCTAGAGGCTCATGACAAATGTAACAATCTGTGGCGTTCTTATAATGCTCTTCATCTTCATGAGTCATGACCATTTTCTTTTTCTGTTGTAAACCATGCACAATACGATCACGCTCATTCACCATATGGTCTAAAAAGACTTTCACAGCATTATCTCCTCGATACACGACTGGTGCACGTGTATCATACTGGCTCACAACCACATAGGCGAAGCTGTTTGGACGATGATGCTGATACTTGTCTCCTTCATGCTTTTTCGTGAAACATTCAAAGTCTGCATAAATGACAAAGGGCGCTCGCTGTTGTTTGGCTACATCCTTGAACTTGATGAAGGGTTCCTTGGGGAATGATAAACGTTGTGCGCCATGCTTGCCACACACTTTACGATGCTTGTCTAACAGATCTTGTCGTATAAACCCGTGAAGACAGTTGAAACAATAAAATGCTGCAGTCTTACGCTTTGATCGATAAGCCATTAGTCTGCTGAAATTCTTGATGAGGCAGTAATGCCTTGTCTTGTCATTGCTAATCAAAAGCAAGTTGATTTCTCTCGCACTGGTGTATCGACTCAGTTGTATGGGAACAACTACATCATGTTCATATCCAAACACGTTAATGGACACATCATTCTCCTTTTCAAACTTTGGAATGTCTGTAATCGGTGTGGGAAATGTCATGCCTTCTACCTTCAATTCGTTCTCAAATAGCTTGTATTGATGCACACGCTGTGGGTCATTGCTTGTTGAAGGGTGAAGGTGAGCCAATACAGACCATAAGAAACATTTGTTGTCTTTATTCTGAATGTTTAACACACCTAATGTATTCTTTACTTTCTTCGGTAGTGGGATAAAACTGCTTGCTTCCAGAGGCGCTGACGTAGCTGTATGTACTTCAATGAATAATATGTTATCCAACACCCAGCCAGAACCTTGTCGCTCATGTTCATCAAACCTGGTAAACAATTCTTTATAGGCTTCTGGCAAGTCCTTCTCAATATCTGTTGGATTGTATGCTGCATATGTCGGACTACTGATGAAGGCATTATCCACCTGTTCTACCATCACGCCTTCAGCATTTGGTGTCATTTTCTTGAAGTGTGCATGTACGACAATGTACCATTTCATGCCACGGTTTAACGTCTCTAGCAAATGTCTCTTAATCCGGTTCTCTTGTTGTCGCATTTCAAGTAGCAAATCTGATCCATCTTCAGGCTCAAACCGTCTTTCCTGTGCGTTTTCACCAAGACTCACTCTTCTGCCTCTGCCTACTTGTCCTGTCTCTTTCTTTCTTTGTTCTTCATGAGACACATTTTCCATCTCAGCACATGCATGTGTCTCAAATGCATCCAAAGATGAAAATATCTTGGCGCATTTACAGCAGAGGACTGGATCAGGTCTGTCAACACCATCTTGTAACGTCTTTTGTCTCTTGGCTTCAATCTGCTCAACAAGCTCTTCATGAGCACGTTTCATCCTAGCTGGTTTGCATGTGTGTGTCACGAACAATTCCAGAGATGGAAATGTCACATAGCATTCATGACAGTAGACTGGTGCCATCGTTGTTGTTTCTTCAACTGCTAGAACTGAAATGAAGTAAAAATACACGTTTCACTCTTCCTTTTATACCACTTGTTGACTCAGCAGAATGTATCACTAGTTGACTAGTTGACATGTTTCACTCATGCTTTTATGCTACTTCCATGTAATCAAAATATGGTGTGCAACTTTTCAAACTTGCTCAAAAATGTTAAAATTGTTGACTCAGCAGAATTTTACTTATGTATATGAATGTCTCACTTACAGTTGTGAAGTTGTACAGCTGTAAAGCAGAGACATCTAGCGGTGAAGTTAAATGGTCTGCCAAATGGTATTGATCCGCCAACTAGACCTGAAATGTGATAAAATGTATTCTCTCACACACACACACACAGACAGACATGTTTTTTTTGCTTCATTTCATAATATAGGATGGCCCTTAAAAGGGCCCGAAATATTTTAGTATATCAGCAAGTTGGATTCCTGCAGCGGCATTTGTACTTGTAGTACTCCTGCATCGTAAATGGTCTTCCCGCGCACTTGAACGGATGGCTGTCGCAATAGCTCTTCAGCTTCAGAGTCATACCACACCACCAGCAGTCATTACATATTGGTCCTGGCCTAGGTAGCGTCGTCGCAAACTTGTACCAGAGCAGACCACCACAGGTTTTACAGCAAAAGCGCTGCGGTGCGTTGTGGTGCACCGGGCAGTTGTGTGACTGTCCTTCATATTCCAACCTCACGCAGCACTTGTAGCATTGTATGGTCACTTTCTTAGTAGCTGATGTGTTGTCCATGATGTGTCTGACGATGTGTAAGCCTCGAGTCACTACACTTATATACTATTTTATCATGCTGAATCGACGATTTCATCATGCTGATTCAACACAATTTTTCCTCTCCTGGGGGGGGGGGGGGAGGTGGGGTCAGTCCCGACTGCCGCCTAGGGGGGGGGGGGGTCGGTACATAGTATGTCCTAGGGGGGGGGTCGGTACATAGTATATCCTGGGGGGGGGGGGGTCAGTCCCGACTGCCACCTGGGGGGGGGGGGGGGGGTCATGGCTTTTTAGAGTCTGTTCCATGGTTACACTGATTGACAGGTGGAGTTCATTGGCTTCATGATGATTGACTCGGTCAAAACTATCAAGCAACTTTCGCTCCAGACAGTATGACGTCATCATGACGTCATCATGACGTCATGGATGGCCGCGCCTATCATAACGCTTATCATGACGTCACTTCCGGTCCAGACAGCACTTCCGGTCCAGACAGCACTTCCGGTCCAGACAGCACTTCCGGTCCAGACAACACTTCCGGTCCAGACAGCACTTCCGGTCCAGACAACACTTCCGGTCCAGACAACACTTCCGGTCCAGACAACACTTCCGGTCCAGACAACACTTCCGGTCCAGACGTTATGACGTCACTTCCGGTCCAGACAGTATGACGTCACAAAGTGCGGTGAAACCCCTCTTTCTACACTACTATGAAGTCAACATACATAACTCCCTAGACCGGCAAGCGTCGTTAATAAACGACCGGTTTCGAGTAACCCATGCGTCCTTCACCCTTTAGACTGTACTCACAAAATTTTGTGTGCTGTGTAACTTTTCGGCTCCATTGTCAGTTGTCAACAGTTTCACACTCACCAATTGAACTGAATAACAGTTTTCTGGAATTACGTTTTTACGTTGCAAGTTATTGCAAGTTATTAGTGAAAATAGTTGCACTGATATGTACTGCGTTGATTTGAGTTTTGTTTACAGCTTATAATATACAGTATTCACTCAACGCGAAAATATTGCATTATCGCCCAAAAGTCAATGTATACGAGACTCGCAAGTTTTCAGAAATGTGAATGATTATTAAGTGTGAAGTAGCACAGAATTGTTTGAAGCCATTCTTGTGTTCAGGTCGTTGTTTCCTTGGGATGCAGTTTCCTCTTATTGTTGATACTTATAAATGAAACACTGCCAAGGAGAAACAGGCGGCTTCGTACGCAGCTCCAAGTCAGCTCTGAATTATATAAAATCATATCTCTCTGTCAGAGCTACGAAGCCTTCCATTGTCCTGCTAAAGGGGTAAACTTCATATCTTTGGGCCGCATATCTTTTATTCCTTCACTAAAATGCAGAAAAGTTATCTTCCGCACTTATCTGTCAAGTGTTTGTTTGCATTCCGACCTTTAAATGTCACTGTTTAAGACTTCCAATCAGTGTTTCAGTATGTTTGGTACGGTACATTCTTGAATATGATACACTGCTTAATTTATCTAGTCGAACATGCCAAAATGAAATACTGGGATTGTACGCAGGTGGAGAATAAAGCCGGTTTCACTGATCTGCTGCTTTTTTTTTTGGTGATCCGCCCAAAATAAAGTAAATGAGGGGGGGCACTTATAACTGTTTGGTATCAATTCCAACCTCTAAATATTAATCTTTAAGACTACCAGTCAGCGTTCCAGTCTGTTTCGTATGATACATTCCTTAATATGATAAGAATTGCTTAAGGGTTGTAGTCCAACATGACAAAATGAAATGTTGGAATTGTACGTCGGCGGAGAACATAACCGGTTTCACTGGCTTTTTTTTGTTTTTTTTTTGTTTTTTTTTTTTGGTGATCAGCATAACATGACGTACATAAGGGGGTGGGGTGCACTTATAACTGTTTGGTATCTATTCCGGCCTTTAAATATCACTCTTTAAGACTACCAGTCAGCGTTCCAGTCTGTTTCGTATGATACATTCCTTAATATGATAAGAATTGCTTAAGGGTTGTAGTCCAACATTACAAAATGAAATGTTTGAATTGTACGTCGGCGGAGAACATAACCGGTTTCACTGGCTTTTTTTTTTTTGTTTTTTTTTTTTTTTTGGTGATCCGCATAAAATGACGTACATAAGGGGGTGGGGGGCACTTATAACTGTTTGGTATCTATTCCGGCCTTTAAATATCACTCTTTAAGACTACCAGTCAGCGTTCCAGTCTGTTTCGTATGATACATTCCTGAATATGATAAGAATTGCTTAAGGGTTGTAGTCTAACATGACAAAATGAAATGTTGGAATTGTACGTCGGCGGAGAACATAACCGGTTTCACTGCCCTTTTTTTTTTTTTTTTTTTTTTGGTGATCCGCATAAAATGACGTATATAGGGGGTGGGGGGCACTTATAACTGTTTGGTATCTATTCCGAAATATTTTACATATAGGTGGCATGGGTCCGAACAAGAGTTGGTATTGTAAATTAGCCATGTTGATCTGAGTACATTCGCCCAGCTAAGATTTAAAAATTGACATAGTCTCTGAGCACTTGAGTGACTTTGTTAACACATTCTTGCCTACATTATTTAATCGATTGGCGAATTATTTTACATAGAGGTAGTATGTGTTTCAATAAGGGTTAGTCATTTGGCCTAGCTGATTTTAAAATTTTACAAATATGATACGAATTGCTAAAGGGTTGTTGTCAAACCTAACCAAATCAAATACGGATTGTACGTCGGCAGGGGACATAGTCAGTTTCAGTAACCTGCTAGTTCGCTTTTATTTTTAAAAGAGCACTAAAAAATGCCACCTCAGCTGCAGATACAATAAGTTGTAGACTCAACTGGTTAATTTTGCATTGCATATATGTAAAGATGCCAACATATTCGTGTTTTCTTCTAACTAGGAAAGGATGGATTTTGACCCAAGCTGCATATTATCAAGGTTAAATAGAAGTGAAAATACATCTTACTCAAATTTTAAAGAAAAGCAAGCAGAAGTTCTTGAAAAAACGCTCACATCAGATGTTATGGCCGTCCTGCCAACAGGTATAAGCCAGAGTCTGAAAAATGTGCACTGAAAGTGATTCTTTTTTATATGCTGATAATTATCCTTGAAAAGCAGAAGGGCGGAACAAGTCAACACTGCGCCAAAGTGGTACTTTATTTTTTTTAAATTTCATTTTTAATTGTGCAGAAACCTGTTTATTTTCTTAAAACTGATTTCCAGGATATGGAAAAACGGTTGTGATTCAAGCGTTACCTTTCCTACAAGATGCAGCCCATTGCGTGATAGTTGTAAATCCCTTGAACAGCATAATCCAGGAACAGAAGGGGAGGTCATTATGCTAACAGTGCTAACAATATAACTTTTATTAATACATTATACAGCTGCTCAGTTTATCGTGAAAAGCCACAGTAAAGTTAGATAAATACATTTTGTTTCGTATTTTTGTTTTGAAATATGGTTATGTCTATGAAATAAATCAATGAACTATATTTCGCAGATTCGGTGATTCAGCGGTTGTGATATCAAAGGATTTATTGCATGATTTTGAAACGTTTGACCAAAGTTGCACGATGGATATTTTAAATAGTGGTGTTAAATTTATTTTGGGACACCCTGAATGTATAACTTCTGATGCATTCAAGAAACAGCTATTGCGAAGCGCACTTAGCAAAGTGGTAAGATTATAATATTGAACAATTTAATTTAAGTATACATTTAGGAAAAAGGAAATTATGCAATTAGGCAAATATGGTATGATGTACAAATATTCAAATGCAAATATGTGTTTATGTACCGAATTCCTGTAAATTTCACAATTTTAAACAGTGTGGGCAATTTAAAATTCATTCATGTTTCATGAAGTTTGTTCTCCAAACCATTTAGATAACACATTTGGTAGTAGATGAGGCCCATTGCATCTTATCTTGGGGAAAATCCGAATTTAGGCCAGCTTTCTTAAAGCTTGGATCTATCAGGGCAATTCTCCCTATGTGTAAAGTTTTGGCACTTACAGCCACTGCTACTAAAGTGGCACAAAAGGAAATAGCAGATTCACTGCTCATGACAAGTTTCACAGTCATTTCTCAGACCCCCGATAGGTAAGTAGAGATAATACCAATGTTAAGATTTTCACTTTCGTATAAACACCATTTCGCTATTTAAAATATCAACTGCGAGTAACTGTCTTTTATTGCATGACCTATATATATAAGAAAGGCAACTTGACACACGTAAAAGTGTCCAGTATTATCTATCACAGCAGTCAAGTGTGTGTTTTTGATTGTAATTTAAATGAACATAACATATTGCTAGTTATAGGTCGTTCACTAAGCTGACGAATAATGAATTGATATTTTAGGAAAAACATTTTTCTAGAAGTGAAAAGAAGGAAAGGTTTAGTTGGTGGGCACACGACTGAAGATTCATATGACCTCGTTGTCGATCCTATTCTTCGTCGCCTAAGCAAAGAAGGGAGATTGTTCCCACGTTCTATAATTTATGCTCCGTTAAAATGGTGTGGCTATATTCATCACAGAGCTGTAAGCATGTTCTTAGTGAACCAGAAAGGTGATACCATGTGCGATGGCAATTCGGAATATACAACAACATTGAACAGTTTAGTTGCTCAGTACCATGCTCCACAGACAAAGGAGGTGTGCTCATAATTAAAATCTGGTGATGAAAACAAAATGTATTTCTCCTTTTTGTACTTACCTATGTCAATGTTCTAGGCTTTCTTTAACATACTATATATGTACCCCCCTCTCAACCCCTCGTGTCTTCATTATTTCACAATGTATGTAGTTCTACAAGAAACTTACTGTCGTTTATATAATATTAAGAAAACATGTTGTTTTCACACTATAGTACACTTTCATTTCCTTTTTAGATGAAACACCTCATTACAGAATGCATGCAAGATCCGTTTGGGTGTATTCGCCTTCTTTTGGCGACTGAAGCCTATGGAATGGGGGCTGATTCTCCAAATGTGAGAAACGTTATTCACATTGGCCCACCCACAAGTATGGAAAGTAAGGATAAACATAATCACATTAATAATGACCTTTACAACCCTTGACATCCTTGTTCTCTTGTTCTGAGAAGCTTGTAAGCTTTCATGAATGCTCAGTGTGTATGAAGATTTTTCCTGTGGTTTTAGAAGTTATACAAAACATTCATCAGAACTAAACAGCTACGAGAAGTCATTTAAATATAAAATCCTTTTAATGAAACATGTTAGCAGACAGCCTATATATACTGTTCTCAAAGCAATAAACATATTGCGGGTTTTCTGTATAACAAATTTTTCTGAAAGAAATTTCATCTTTTCAGCGTATGTCCAGGAAATTGGACGAGCAGGTCGTGACCATTCCTCGGCAACCGCAACTTTGTTTTACAACGCCCACGACATTGCTCCAAATAAAGTTCATCTACAAGAAGAAATGAGATTGTACTGTGAACTCGCATCTTGCAGACGCACGTTTTTGTTGAACTACTTTGGCTTTGATAAAACTGAAAGCGTCAGTGGTCACGATTGTTGCGATAACTGCAGGAAACTGTGTGAATGCGATGATTGCTTATCTGCAGTGTTACAAGAGTTGGAACAAACAAATGAGGAAGTCGCAGCGGCTGAGAACACTTGTAGGAAAACTGAACAGTTTTTCGATCAGGATATTGCAAATAGTCTTTCAGTGTATTTTAAAGCGGAAAATGACGCTTTGGCTGATGTATTGCTGCCAGAGCTTGCAACTGGATTATCAACAGAACTGGCAAATGATCTGGCATCGAATCCATCCAAGTATGCGAATTCCAACTGCCTAGCTGAGAAGTATCCTCACTTAGAGCTACATTATGTTTCGAATATTTGTGAAATTCTATCTGCATTTACACTCAAATAATTTTGAAACGATATAATAAATAAATAAGAGCCTAGGTGTTTAGTATCCTTTGTTTCACGAAGGGATATAATTATGAGCTTGTCCATCTGTCCGTATGCGTGTAAGTGCTATATCTCCGAAACTATAATTAGAATTAATTTGAAATGCTACAGACGGATAGAACGAATATGGAATATATACAACGTTTTTTTTAACATTCGGATTCGTGAAATAGTATCAAGATGGACTTTGTGGTACTGTAGGTTACAGGTGGGTGAATTGTGGGGGGGGGGGGGTATGATGAACTTACCATGGTATTTCATAACTTCCCTTTAATTTTTTTATAACTTCCACCATCAGATATATTTGAAATCTGCATTAGAATTTGCAAAAGAACTAAGTTCGATAAAGTGACGTCACAGGGGAAAAAGTAGTTCACCCTAAAAAGTTTTTTAGAAAAGTAGTCTCATAACGTTTTCGGTGATTCATATTGCTTTTTAAATGTACTCGGCAATCTTTCGAACGGACAGAAAGATGAAAGAAAAATACTCGTAGTCACTGGGGACTAAAATGCATCTGCACGAATTGTGTATGAATTGATAGTGACGTTGGAGCTTGCAGAAAAATTATAGGATAGATCCACATATGTATTCCAGCAAGCTCAGTTATTTGAAATATTGAAAATGTTATCATACGCGAGGACCACATATTAAGACTACATGTAGTTTTTTTTTTTTTTTTTTTTGCAGTTATTCAAGGAAAAGACCTATGACGATTGTGGTCGAACCAATCACTGAAGTCATGTAGATTTGCCTTTTTTATCTCTGATTTTTCTATTGTGCGAAACTCGGCAAATGCTCTCCCTTCCTTGTATGTAAATGGATGCACCTCTCGCAAATCGTCCATCATCTTTAGTTCATCTTCCTTATTGTCCCTGTTCTTATGGGCCTTCGATCGTTTTAGTACACTAGCTTTGTCATCATAGTTGATTGCGATGGAATGGATACCTGGAATTGAAGCTGACTGTGCCTTAATGTTGGCAACTGTTTTGTTTGAATACATGTGCTTCACATGATCTTTGTTTTCACGGATAAGCCACTCCATGCATAAATCGGCAGGAACATGACTGTCTTGCTTTCCTTTGATGTTAACAAAACACGCATCAAGTGCTTCAAAAGCCTCTTTCTCAGACAGGATTGAATATTGCATAATAAGGAGTCGGATTAGCTCTCGGGCATAATGGGACCTCTTATTTTTGCTCCTTATTTGCAAAAGGATCATCTTGCATATGGCAAGCAAACAATGCCGATTAGGCGTCTTCATCAGCCGATCTAAATAGGCGAACGTCAGACCACTCTCCAAAACATGATGTGCATAATTCTTAACCCTATCTGGATTCTTGCTTTTGATCGTTTCAAGGCGGACTTGCCCTTTGGGTACTTTGATGACGGTGCCGTTCTTCAACGATAAAGAAATATATTGTTGCATTTCTCCTTCGTAAAAAGTTACACTTTCACCCGTTTCATTCCTTGTCCAACATGGGAAAGCATATTTATCTACCAATTCGCCTATTTTATCATATACCCACAATTTTTCCTGCTGACTGTCGTGGAATATAGGAACTTCATTACGTGACGGGGTATCATTTCTATTTTCTAGTCCGAAGAAATCCATGGCTGCTTCAACAGTGTAGCTGGTGAATAAGGAAAGAAAGAAATCCCGATCATGGTCGTAAGCTTTAATAACGTTCAGATCGACTGAATGGCGCATTACTCTTTCGGCTTCACACTTCATTGTCCCCAGTTCAGCCTGGCCAGTTTTGTTCCACAAAACGGAATAAACCAGTTTATCGAGGTAATTTATTAACAAATGGAAAAATTCGAATGTCACTGGCCTGAGATGGGCAAATCGTTGACTTGGGTCTCTGTTTTCCAAGCGGAGTAATAGCGCGCCACTGAACCTATCCCTTGTCAATTGGTCTCCACCTATTTGAAAGGTTCTCTGTTCTTGGCTATGTTGCAGTAATATAGCCACGATACTTTCGTAGTAGTCAAGTATCTTGACAACATCTTGGTAATGCTGCTCATTAAACGGCAGCACTGGTAAAGGGATAACTTCCGTCTTATCACAGCATCTGTCTGCGTCGTCTCCAGCTAAGCTTTTCTCAAGAGATTTCTTAATAAAAGAAAGGCTTGGTATATACTTGGAAATGATCTCTCCAACGATTACTATAAAACCCTTCCTGATGAGACTGTACTCAGTTTGATCCAGCAGTATGTGTTGAATGTTGAGGTCGTTCAGGGGAATCTCTGGTTCAGTATGTTTCTCTGAGAAGTGTCGGTCATGACAGAGGGCTGCAGACGCAAACATATGTACCATGTGTTTATGCGCTGTACTGCTCTCTTGCTTAACTCCAATCATGAAGTTTAAGTTATCTCCTATAAACCTAATTCGTTTGCCACTTTTCAGGGCATGTATTAACAATTCCACGTTTTTCGCACCGATCTGTTTCGCTACCTCAAGTGCTCGGTTGTAAGAAACTGTCACACCAAGAGTGTTCAAGCGATCATAAACCTGTTGATAACAAAATAACCCATGATAAAAGTGAAAAATATAAATAAAAGATGAGACATTTTTCGAATGTTTCACCCAGGATTTCAAAGTTATGTGCTTGTAAATTTTTCATGCAGACTAAACAAAGATTAATTTAGCCCACGACCAAAAACCAGACGTTTGTCATGTTTTACACTAAATAGTTTTAAAAAGATATGCCGCACTGAATACAAAATTTTCTCCATTGTACAACAACTAAGTTTCTAGGCTCTAGAAAAGCTTCTCGAACTGAACACACAGTTTACGAAGTTATTTTTCTCTCATAAACTATGTTTTCGCAAAGGAAAATTTTAGTAATTATTCTCATATCTACATAGAAGAATAGCTACGGAACTTATTTAAGACTACTCAACAATGAACTGCATGAACGTTTATTGAAGTTAGTATAAACTAAATGATGAACTATTTCACTGGATTGACTTTTATTTTCAAACATAAATGTGATATAAACTACCTAAACAAGAATATTTCGTAAACAAGAACAAGTTCGTAAAAATTATAATACAATCGAAGTCAAAGTGCAATTTCTTCATTCCATCACGCATAACACGCTTTGATGTTTTAAGCTCCAACTTAGAAGCAAACAAAAACAAGATTTTAAAATATCGATCCCGATCTCCAACAACTGTTGTCCCTCCTCTGTCACTATCCCCTGGCACGACGCCATTTGAATAAATATAATCAGACAGAGGACTACATAGGAAATATTCGTGACAAATATCACAACAGGACCAGAACTGTACAAGGAGTAGCATTTTGAAAAAAAAATGAATGGACGCAAAGCCCATAACTGACGAAAAAACAAAGGCTGCTCTTATTGTCCTGCACCATCAACAAAATGACATCACACCACTTTTTAAAACAAAAGAAGAATATCCAGGGACAATGTGAGCAGCACCAGACTTAGTGAATGAAGAGTCAAAACGTTTGTAGGATAGCCAAAAAGGGTTAATAGTATTTAACAAGTCCCGGTCCTAGGTTGCGATAGTTCCAGCTTACGAAAGCAATAAGTTTGCTAAATAAATAACTAATTCACTAACGGACGCCGTCTGCAAACCGATAGGTATATCCCAGCTTACGTGTAACATGACGTACGCTAAAAAGGCACATACCAGGTTTGATTAAAATCCGATCAGTTAAAATTGTGATAAGGTGTTCACAATCATAGCGTGACGTACAGAATAACGGACGGACTTATGGACGGACTGATGGACCAATCAGAAACAGAATGCCCCTCCTGACCTTACTCAAGTCTGGGCATAAAAATCATTCTGGATTCAGAATATTCAAGTTCCGTTTCATATGTATTAATATAACTGTTGTAAGTAGCTACATAAAGTTAGATAAATGTTAATAATGTTCAAGGTAATAACCCCTGGTTAACGTTAATCCTTAGTTCTAAATGGAACTACCTTTTGGTCACATATGTGCTCATTGAGGCACATTGCCATGACTCGTTGTGTTCTACTCAGTTCGTAATTACGAGTGAACATCAGAATACTGTAAATGACTGCTAGCCTGGGAACGATTGATGTATAATTATCAGAAAAGTTCGTCTTCGATTTTGGAAGCATAATATGTAATATCATCTTCGCAAGTTCGGGAAAATATTGCAAAAATTCGTCAACAACATGTGCCGGATCAAAAGTAGCAAGGTCTTCATAGCTTTTTTTCATGAGTACAGATACTCGACCGTGCCTTCTGTTTTTTAACAGTGCTGGTCTGTCACCTATTTTTTCACTGAACGAACTTATCACACTGTTTCGGATAGTGTGGTTGGCCATAACGCTTTCCGCTATAAAACTGGGTCGACCACTCTGAATAGCCAATTTCAATTTGACCAAAGACAACTGTGATAACTTTGAAAAATTGACAGAACGGAAAACGTTTTTCAATTTTTCTGCTGTTTCGCCATTTACAGTCTTCGGTCGCCTGATCCTTTTCTTCGCTGGTAAATTAGTAAGTTTAGCGTAGTTATGGTCGTTCAATTCAGCTCTTATGGTCGTTACACCTCTTGGAAGGCATTCAGGAAAATACCCAGTAGCATATGCATGATCATCTGAGGACTTTTGCAGTCTTGATTCCCTGCTTTCTTCTTCTGCCGTTTTGCGAATACATTCACTTTGACAACGTTCTATGGAAACAGGTACTGTGAGAGTTTCTGGAAGGGCGGGCCTTGACGAATGTAGCTCATTTGCATCCGTTTTCTCTTGCATCTGTTAAGAGCAAGCATATGTCAAAAGACATTGTAAAATAACTATAACATAGTTTATCAGGGAGCAAAAGGCCTTTCGTCAAGTCATAGCCCTCAAAGCAAAACATAAAATCTGAATGCAATTCGGTTCAATACCTGGTAAAAGCATTTTGAGTACTGGTTACTGATCTTTTCAAGTAATGGTATTTTGCCAATCTGTGGCCGATTCCAAAAAAAAAAAATGTCCAAGGACTTTGTGACCAGCTGGAATCTAGTTTATATAACATCCAGTATTATCATCACAATTATAATGAATTACATTACATAATGACCCACCAATAAGTTCCTCAAAATAGACGACTGTTTGTTGTTATATTCTGCCCCATTTTGCACGTCACTTGACTTATCCTCTTTCAAGGACTTCCAAAGAAATTCTTCCCTGAAACATAAAGATAATTAAGGGTTAAGGAAATATATATGAAAAAATCATTAACGCATTTGAACTCTGAAAATCTGTAATGGACCTCTGCAGTGTAAAAGTGCATGCATTAAACTTTATTTTAGAAAAAAAAGAAGACATGAATGGTACAGAAAGTAACGGAGCTAAAACGTTTATTGATTATTGTGGTGCATTACCGCAAACAAGGATAAAAACATTTGATATCATAAAATAATATTAAAGTAACACGTACCTTGGTCCTACACTTATTTCTGTTTGAACAGAAACAGTAACGGTGCTTTGAAACACTGACATTCTGTTGTACTGGGTCCGGCACGCTCTTGCTAAAATACAAAAGTAAAACGGAATGCCAGGAATTATATATCAAATATTCTAAACATAGACTCAAAATTAATGTATTGCTGGTGATGGCGGGCGATGTGGTGGCGGGTTGTGTTTGTGGATAGTAGTGATCGGGATTGCTGATGGTGATTGGTTGGATCCTGCTCCCGGTAGTTGATAGCTGTTTTTAGATGGTGGCTTTTCATTGTTATGGTTGTGGTAGACAAAGAAACTGGGATAAGAAACATATGATTTCCGTTTACTTTTTGAAAACAATACTATTTTGGTAAGCGGAATTTTATTGTAAAAACTTACCAGTCCTACTATTGTGAAAAAGGTTGTTGAGGACTTTTGAACAATCTTCCCAAGATACATTGTTACAGCCACAGTCATCAACATACTGACGCAACAGGCATTTCTCTTCACTTTCCCATGCGATTCCTCGTGTCTAGAAAAAATAACAGTTTCATTTAATTGCTTAATTACGATGAAGTGAAAAACATTTAGCAGATATTGAATTATTTAGAGTCAACATGAAAAGTAACTGCCTAGAAACAGCAGATTGAACATTAGGTCATCATTGTTGTAGCTGGTGAAAAATCTCTTTCATGTTGACTCAAATAACTAAACAGAACTTTTACATTATTTAAATTACTATCTGATTACAAATAACTGATCAGTCACTTTACAGTACATTTGTACCAGTAACAATAGCTCTGCCTGTAAGTTGATATCTGCGATTTAATGTCTATTACTTCGAAATAGAGCGTGGCGTGTAAATACGATAAAAGAAGGCTATTGTTCATGGTTATATAAAAACAACATTTTGCATGATACTTATATTTTAAATAAATACTTATCGCATGTAATGAAAGCATGGTAACAGTTACATTCCGCTGCTTGCATTTTGGAGTGCTGCAACTAGGTGAAAATACTGGTCGCTCCCTCTTGTAAATAAGCTTTCCACTTGGCGTGAGTGGTAGAGAAGTTTTCACCGGTGATAACAGCAGATGGGAATTTGACGGAGAAATAGGAAAAGCTGAAAATAAATGACAAAATTTTGAACGACAAATAGCAGTACGGGCCATCCGAACCCTTTATAGGAGGTATATAAAGGGGACGTCGGTGACCTTGACCTCTCGGTTATGGCCATGGTCATGGTCAAAATGTTGTACATCTGTACTATATAATGCTTCCTTTCTGTAAGGTTTGGTAAAAATCCAATGAATAGTTTCTGAGATATCGCCCGAACAAAAAAAAAAGTTTAAGGTGCGACGGACGGACGGACAGACGGACAAAAGATAAATTGAATCCCTGATGCACATCTGCACTATAAATACTTCCTTTCTGTAAGGGTTAGCAAAAATACAATGAATAGTTTCTGAAATATCGCCCGAATCAGAAAAAAATTTAACTGCGACGGACGGACGGACAGACGGACAAGAGATAAATTGAACCGCTGTTGCACATCTGTGCTATATATACTTCCTTTCTGTAAGGTTTGGCAAAAATCCAATGAATAGTTTCTGAGATATCGCCCGAATAAGAAAAAACTTTAAACTGCGACGGACGGACGGACAGACGGACAAGAGATAAATTGAAGCGCTGTTGCACATCTGTACTATATATACTTCCTTTCTGTAAGGTTTGGCAAAAATCCAATGAATAGTTTCTGAGATATCGCCCGAACAAGAAAAAACTTTAAACTGCGACGGACGGACGGACGGACAGACGGACAAGAGATAAATTGAACCCTGTTTCACATCTGTACTATATATATTTCCTTTCTGTAAGGTTTGGCAAAAATCCAATGAATAGTTTCTGAGATATCGCCCGAACAAGAAAAAACTTTAAACTGCGACGGACGGACGGACAGACGGACAAGAGATAAATTGAGCCTTTGAGGCACATCTATACTATATATATTTCCTTTCTGTAAGGTTTGGCAAAAATCCAATGAATAGTTTTTGAGATATCGCCCGAACAATAAAAAAACTTAAACTGCGACGGACGGACGGACAGACGGACAAGAGATAAATTGAACCCTGTTTCACATCTGTACTATATATATTTCCTTTCTGTAAGGTTTGGCAAAAATCCAATGAATAGTTTCTGAGATATCGCCCGAACAAGAAAAAACTTTAAACTGCGACGGACGGACGGACAGACGGACAAGAGATAAATCGAGCCTTTGAGGCACATCTGCACTATATATATTTCCTTTCTGTAAGGTTTGGCAAAAATCCAATGAATAGTTTTTGAGATATCGCCCGAACAATAAAAAAACTTAAAACTGCGACGGACGGACGGACAGACGGACAAGAGATAAATTGAACCCCTGTTGCACATCTGTACTATATATATTTCCTTTCTGTAAGGTTTGGCAAAAATCCAATGAATAGTTTCTGAGATATCGCCCGAACAAGAAAAAAGTTTAAACTGCGACGGACGGACAGACGGAAGGACACGGGACAAACTGAACCTTCCATGCACATCTACAGTATATATACTTCTCCACTTTAAGGTTTGGTGAAGATCCGAAGAACACTTTTTGAGAAATCGCCCGGACAAAAAAAACATTAAAGTGAAACGGACGCACAGACAGACGAACAAGAGATAAATTAAACCCCTGTTGCACATATGTACTAAATATACTTCCTTCCTTTAAGGTTTGGTGAAGTTTCGATGAATAGTTTTTGAGATATCGCTCGAGCAAGAAAACAGTTTAAGTGCGATAGACCGACAGACGGTCTGACACGGGGTAATTTTAATCCTAATTCGGTCTAGTTTTGATATAATATTCCCTTTTATAATGATTACGGAGTGAATGTCTCAGAAAGGAAACTTCTGTGGGAAACGCAGAGTACTGGATGGAAGTTACCCCCTTCTTAGAGTAATACAACACCGCGTTTTTTGTTTCGGTTTTTTTTTTGGGGGGGGGGGCATGTATCACGCATGTTACAATTGTACCCAACCCGACCAGGTGGTTACCATTCATAGCCATGACATTTTAATATAACCCCTAAACGCGGAACGCTAAGTCTGAAATAATACCCCCCTTTTTAGCCAAACGCTTAGTGCAGTTTCGAAACAATCGCCTTTTGAAGGAAGAGCGGAATACACCTGACAACTTAAAATCTTCATACCGGGATCTGCAAGTAGCGACCCCCCCCCCCCACCCCACCAACAAAAAAGTGAAAAAAAATATTGCAGAATTTAGTTGATCTCGAGGACCATAAATGTCGGCTCAAAATCGACGGATTTCCGTCGATCGACGGAAAAACAACCCCTGCACCAAGTGGCACCCCTGGAGTGACAAACAGACCAAAGCTCCCCCACCAAAGCTTATTTTTGCAGATAAGGACTAAAGCCCCCCCCCCCCACCCCAGGGAGAAGCCCCTCCGCCCACGGCGAAAAGCCCCCATTTCTGCAGACAAGGACTAACCCCCCGCCCCTCATTTTGGAAGAAAAGGAAAGAGGATCTCAAAATATCAATGTATTACATGGCGCCACACTGAGGCTTTCATTCCATGGATGTGTTCTCTCCACTGCATGATGTTAACAGCATGTCTTTATTGACCACCTGATGTTCATTGATTATGCAGAAAAAAAGAGACTATTTACGTATGCAGAACCACAACGGATTTTAGTACATGTACATGAAGTGTGGTTGAAGGATTAGATTTTAAATAAACATGAAAAACATATGTGTTGTTCATTTGTTTTAGTAAACAATTAAACATCAAATAGTGATTTACATAATCTTTCAAATTAAGACTAAAGAAATGATCTAAAAAACTGAATGGAAAGGGTGGGGCTTTTCGCGGAGGGGGGGGGGGGGGGGCTATAGTCATACATTCTCCTCGATTACTAACCTCTATTCTTAACACACAAAGCCCGATAATACGCATAAGCCAAATCGAACTTTCCTATGGAGGTGTTTCAAATGTAAATGTTTTGGGATAAATTATAAATATATAAAGGAAAAAAACATTAAATTTCCAATATTTTTGACAATCACATTTTCGAATTTAAAAGCCATCATATGATCTTTTAGAAACGTTTTTACATATTATTCAACTCCTGTAATAGTCACCATGTGAATATGTTTCTAGCAAAATGGAATTTTGTTGTTGTTTCTTTTGTTTGTAAATTTTTCTTCTATCATTTCTTTTATCCATATCCGAAATGAATTCATTCGAAACGCAAAAACTTTCAGCAAAAAGTTAATCGTATCACGTATGTTACAAGTGTTCTCCCTCCCGGGGATGAGGGGGGGGGGAAGTAACCAGGTGGTTACCATTCGTGTCCATGACATTTTAAAATGACCCTAAACGCGGAACGATGAAATAACAACTCCTTATAACCAAACACTTACTGCAGTTTCGAAACAACCCCTTTCGATGGAAGAGCGGAATACACCTGACAACTTAAATTTTTCACACCGGTAACTGCAAGTAGCGAGTCCCCCCCCTCCTCACCAGAAAAAAAAGTGAAAAAAAAAATTATTGCAAAATTCAGTTCATCTCGAGGACCACAAATGTCGGCTCAAAATAGCTGGATTTCCGTCGATCGACGGAAAAAAGACCCCTGCGCCAAGTGGCCCTCCTGGAGTTCTCCCCTCTATTCCGAACATACATAGCCCGATAATATGCATAAGCTAATTCGAACTTTTCGATGGAGGTGTCGCTTCGAATGCAAATGTTTTGGAATAAATTATAAATAAGGGGAAAACATCAAATTTCTAATTTTCTTTCGACAAACACATTTTCGAATTCAAAAGCCATCATATGATCTTTTAGAAATTATTTTACATATCATTCAACCCCTTTAATCACAGTCACTATATGAATATGTTTCTGGCAAAATAGATTTTGTTTTGCTTTGTTTTTGGTCAGTTCTTCTATCATTTCTTTTTTATCTACGAGAGGGAGGAGAACAAATGGTAACAGTAGATCCAAATTAATGAAATGAAAAAGAACATCTTCCGTGGTTCAAAACAAATTTATTTTGTCAAATATAAAAAATGACGTATATTTAAGTCGATAGGATTTCAAAACTTGCCGCTGACTTATTTAGTGGAGTTTGAATTTAACATTTTGTTATCACCAATTACTATATGCTCTAACCAATTCTATCACCTCTCCTTCGAACCCTATGCCGAATGAATTCAGTTGAAACGCAAAAAAATCTGCCAAAATCTACTCACAAGTACGAATCCGCTTATTCGTCTCGCTTTTTAGGGAGGAGAGCCTAGGATACATATTGCGCCAATTGTAAATATTGATGCATTTGTCAGTAGGTTAAAAGTGAAATGACAAGTCTTGTTTGGATGGAATGGGCGATAATACAGCATTTGTCCAACCTCCACGATAAACTGATTGTTGTTAATCATTCACTGAAAATATGACACAAATATTTGTCGGTTAAATTTTTACCTGATCTGTGAATGACATATGCAATTATAATAGCGATCAAGTGACAAACACTTTCCCTGACATGATCGTGGCAACCATTTTGAAAAATTACCCGATACCAAAGCTACTCTAGAGTGGCTTTGGGAACCAATTTAATAACTCCCTAGGAGATTTAAGTCATTAGTGTGATTAGGGCGCTCGATACCGAGTGGTTAAAGATGCCTGCCAGCCATGCAGTTGTTGTTTTGCAGCCTGGGTTCGAATGCCGCTCGTGGTCAGGAATCATGACAATTTGCAAGCCCCCAAGGGATGTCGGTGGGCCTATATAGTCCTCTAATACCAAGTTAGAGTTGCATTATTGTTATGCGTATGTGCCAGTAGATAGGGATTTCTTAGACAATATATAGGCACGTTGAAATTATAATAATCCTGGGTTGACAAAAATTGTAGCGGACTTGGAGTTAGTTATTTTGAGATGTAAACAGTAACTATAGGCATATATGCGCACATTGTAAACCGCTTTGAGCAGGTCGTCTGGAAAATCGATACATAAAAACTGACTATTATTATTATTATTATTATGATTATTATTATTATTATGATTATTATTATTATTATTATTATTATTATTATTATTATTATTATTATTATTATTATTATTATTATTATTATTATTATTATTATTATTATTATTATTATTATTATTAAAATGTGAAGGTAGTTCCTGCAACCCGGAGTTTTCAACTCATATTCCCCTCACAGCAGCGTCTAAATCTACAAGTAGCCAGTGTGATAACCAAAACAAAAGAGCATATTTTTTATCGGCTATTTTTTTAAATAATTTGACAAAAATATTATTATTTGTGTGGAAAACATAAAATGCCACCGAAAAATAAAACTATAACTAAATCTGCTAACAAGACAGAAGTTATTGAAAAGGTAAGTTTCGAATGTGTTTCATTATCGCCCCATTCTGATCTGGGATTCTTACTTGGACTTTTACCGATTTTTTTTTTTTTTGCGTTTTGACCGAATTCATTTGGAAAAGAGTATAAAGAAATGAAATAAAATTTGTCAAACGTGCTTTCTCTAACCAACTAAAGAAATTTGAATGTTGTTATGGTCAATAACTAAGCGGAAAATAATGAGATGTTTACAAGGCCCAAACCGTACGAGTAGAATGGGATGGATGGTAGAATGAGACATTTGATGCATATATGGCATAATATTGTGGCATAAAATTGAAAGCATCAGTTGTTGTTCAAGAGAAAACTAGCCGGATTGATCACCTGTTTATTTGTTGACGTCGCCACCTTGGTTTTGCGGCATCGTTTGTATCACTGTTGGTGATTGATCCACTAGTCCTAGCTCCGAGTAGCTCTGACTTGTATAACATCGTATATCTCTCTGTCAGAGCTACGAAGCCTTCCATTGTTCCACTAATAGGAGTCAACTTCATGTGTTCTGAGGCACGAATCCTGCATACCAGTCCCAATAATTCAAACATTTACTGAAAGTTCATGCATAAAATGCCCTTTTTGCAAAACAGGCACAATTTTTAGTGAGCTGTATATTTTTTATTTGTTAATAAAAGTGCAGAAAAGTTAGCTTCCGCACCCACGTGTCAAATGTTTGTTTACATTCTGGCCTTTAAATGTCACATGACCAAACTCAAATGACCAAAAATTTAAATAAAGGGGTCATAGTTTATTTGTAAAATATATACTAAAATACTTGATAAATGCAAAGTTAGGTATAAATTAATTTTGTATACCCACAATATTTGACGTTTTATTTTTTACATTCTTTTGAAATATGAATTCAAAAGTTTTTTGGTGGATAATTGCAAAAATTATTGTTTCCCTTTCACGTAATAAAGTATGCTCCCTGTAAACAAACAAATGTCAATTATTGCGGGAGAATTGTAGTTGTTTCCGTGTTATTTTCTTTTAAAGAAAGCGTAACACAGAAGTTGTATATCATTACCGTTGTACTTTGAGGGCCTTTAGTAAATGCCAATAAAACCTTATGGGTCGTTGATTCACGCATAAAGTAGCCACAGGGGTGCCTCAGAGCGAGCGCAATTGACTTGCTTATCGTTATATAGCGAGGCTTTGAAGCGGTACCCGGAAACTTTGTAGAGTACCGCTTCTTGGAGCTACACTAGTCCCAGCGGATCCTTTCTATCTTCCTAGCTAGGACAGATAGGAAGACCGCAAGAGTCATCTAGGACTTTTTTTCCACGTACAGACCGCCGCCATTTTTGTTCTGCGACATTTTTGTTTGTAACGCTGTTGGTGATTGGTTGACATTCAGGCCTACATTTTACGCCCAAACTTGTGTATTGTTTACCTTAGAAACACAATTTATACTTTTGTGTATTTTATTGTCCGTTAACTAGGAAGTTGCTGTGTTTTTTGTATTAGTTTGGTTAGGCCTCTTCTGTCAGTGGTATATATTTCTTCACGTTTAATTTGAGGGATATTTCCCTAAAATCATTAAAAACCCATAATTTTGTCACAATTACTGTAGCGGACAGACGTTTTTGAAAACACGTTTCGAGAGGGGCCCATGGCATTGCCATTATCCCGTGCCATGTGGTATCGCTCTGCCATTTCATCATCAGCAGTCAAAGTGAAAGGACGTGTTTTGCTTAGAGCTTTTTGTTTGTAACCGTCTTTAGGCGCACCACACTAGGTAAATATTACATAAATTGGTACTTTAATGTTATTTGTTTAAGTAAATAATGGTTTCAGATAAATTTTGTGGTCAGTTTCGAATGGTTTGTTGGTTTATAATACGAGTTTTGGCTGATGTCACATGCTGTATTAGTGGATTTGTATGATGACTTTAGCGGTAAAGACTTATTAAATGTTACTTTGTATGCCGGGGCTGAAATGCAGTGCGCATTGTTTTGTTATTTCAGTCACGGAGCGATGTTGGGACAATAAATACAGAGCACAACACGTCCGACTTTTTTGTTCTTCGCCCTCCGTCGCTACAGTGACTAGTGTGCGCCGAGAGAGGTTGCTGACCATGAGGGGTTAGACGCACCATGGGGTCGATGGCACCCACCCAAGCAGAGCCTTCCTGGAGTTGATGAGCTTTGACTAAGGTTTGCCGCAGATGTATCTTACCGCCACTTTCCGCAATTTTGCTTCAGTGACTTTTTCCGCCAGTTCGTCCTTGGAAAAATGAGACTGTGAACTTTTGGCTTCTTTTTACGACTTCAGCGCCTTGAATTCCAACGTGAGACTCTCGAAGACCGCAGTGAAAATAATAACTGCCTAGTGCAGTTCAGATGGGTTCATGTGCTAGTAACCTCTGAACCCAAAGTGGTGTTCGTAAAGGTTCGTAATTAGTCAATGACATGTCTAAAATTCACCCATTACGTTCAGTAAATACTGTTGTTTTATTAATTGAATATTTCTCCCTTTCTATCATCGAGTTTTGGTTTAAAAAAAACTTGTCATTGATTTCCAGCCAAATTAGTGACTCCTGCTGTTGTGTAAATAACAAACATTGTAATAGTTTTCAGTGAAAATGTCGTGTTAAAAGTTTAAAATCTGCCCAGTGGTCATGTTTATGTAATCATGTTTACGCCAGTTGTTTTGTGAAAGAAATAGTTCAATTCTGCATGTTTTTTTTTTCCCATGGATGTCAGGTTAATTTGCTAGCGATCTTAGAATTCTTTACACGGGCATGTTATAATGTTAAATTAAATGTTTCAATAAAAAAAAAATATCTTCTCCGCCCTCCTGGTGAACGAATGTTTTAAAACCCAAGTGTAACTGTTCGATATATGTGATAAATTTTGTTTGAAATATAGTTAAAGCTTTGGAAGTCCCCCCCCCCCCCGCCCCCCCCCCCACCCCTGGCGTGTAAAATTCTCCCAATTCGTGTTAAATAGATGAAAAAAAAATGAAAAAATATATATATTGGCCATTTCTTTAGCCTGAGTGAGGGCTTTCAGTATTTGTGTTTAATTAATGTTCCGATCAGTTTAAATGAATACAGGTTTATCTCCCCCCATGCCATTCAAAAACACATTCCGGCATGAATTGACTTTGTCATTGAACTGAAGTAAATGTGTAAGCTTTGCGCAAAAAACAACGCTTATTTCCTATCTGGAAAACGGTTGTCTTTAACTCACGGTTTCTTATCTATCACGGCATATTTCTGCTTAAAATTTAGCCAGTGAAAGAGAGTAAACCCATATTGATATTATTTGTGAGTTTGAAGTGATTCCACAGTCATTTAGGCCTTTAATTTATTTTTTAAATAAAATACAGAAAACGCCGTTTAAAGTAGCCGCAAATAGAATCCTTTCTCACCTGTTTTTCGGCCAGGAAACAGCGCTGTATGTATCCTTTCTTTAAACTACGATTTTAGCGTTGTAATTTTAAATACACCCTTCAAAATTGATTAAATCTTAAAAGGTATATTCAACTTTCTGATAAACTAAATCTCCTTTTAAAATTTTATCCATAAAGGTTGTTTTCACGGTTTTATTTACATCTGTACTTTGTGTTTGTGTCGAGAGAAATGACAGCAGTATTCTGCATGCGTGTACTTGTCAAATGGCCTTGGCATTGATCGCAAGCAGCACACTGAACACTCTAAAACGGCGTTTCGCTTTTTGTGTGAGCCTTGAAGCTGCTTCGCTTTATATGCGACTTTGATTGTGAGTTTCATTAAATGGGTTTCGTATGTAACATCTAAATGTGAGAGTCTTTGATCGCACTGAAGTGAAAATTTAAAAACTACTTGTACTTACTCCTGTTGTGTCTTTGTTTGTAATCTATGTGAAATCGTTCAGTCGCCATGATGGAGTTTAAAACTATTTTGATGGTGTAAACATGTTCTGCTTTTGGTAAAACCATAAAGAAAGTCTACTTGCATTTGATGGCAAATAAATGAACCGGGTTACTGCTCTGATCCCCCCTCCCCCGGCGCCCCCCTCCCCCCGTCCTCTCCCTCTGTCCCCTCCCTCTGTCTCTGTAACACAGGCCTGGTTTATACCTTTCTCTTTGTCGTCTGTAAAATTGATTCATATTAACTGTCAATCATTTTCAAAAGGGGCGGAGTCAGAGATCATGTGATTAATTTGTACGACGGTCAATGTGTCACATGATTTCAGGTTTGCGTTATGATGTCATATATGCGTTGATTTTATTTTCGCGTTTTCGTTTCAAACACCGTGTCGCGTCAAAAATCGAAAGATGTTGCGTGCGTTCAGTTTGCGGTACGAAATCAAACGCCCGTGTGTTATTTTAGCGCTTCTGTTTAATTTGTCATAGCCAAAAAAAAACTCGTTGGAGCTCATATTACGACAGTACCACCTATATCACGTGACAAAAGGGAATTCCGTACGATCGCCTCGTTTTGAATTTTGGAAAATACCTTTATTTAAAGTGTCGGCTATTGTGGTCGTGATAGTTACTAAGAAAAGAAACTTAAAAATTCTACCCGCCCATTTGAATATTTTTTTTATTTTAATTCGTTCTTAAAACCTTATTGATATTTACCGTGTAAAAATAATTGTCGAATTATGTGCTCAAATAGTCGTCAAAGATTCAAGACTTGTCTGAAATCGTATTTGTGTTTTTATTCTGGTGCTTTTATTCTGAGTGTTAGTTTTCTCCTTGATATTTTTGTTTAGATAAACACTCGTGATTTTTTTGGGATGACCAACTAGAAATAATTTAGATGAAATAACAAAATAACATGTATTGTTTGGTTAGCGAGTATTCATCAAACAGTTCGTTTTCGATGTAAATTAACTGCTCAGTGTTTATTAAAATTGTTAAATTAATGATACAAACATTCACGGGCGCTTGAAAATCTTTACGGTTGTTTGGAAATAGAATTCAGTGTATTTGATTATTTCATTGTGACATCATTCAACTAGAGCGAATTTCGGTTTACTAAACATACACTCCTGTGAGTTAAAAAAAGGGACACAATTTCTGTCTAAGGAGTGCAAGGGTATTGGTAAAATGTATTCATTGTAAAATTAGGGTCTACTACGTATATCTCGACCGTTTAAAATGCATAAGAATACTTAATATTTTTTAACTTTATGAAAAAACAAAGGGATTTATTTATCATCAACAACCAGATGGTTTTATGATTGTTGAATTTGTTGTCAACAATATATTCCTCTGGTCTAAAATTTTGCTTTATAATATGCCAGATGGCCTAGTATTGTTTTATGAGATTTAAACAATACATTCCTCTGGTTAAATAATTAAAACACAATTACATACAAATTAACCATTCAAATTAACAACAGTGTAATATAATACAATATAATTAATCATTTTTGGACATATTTATCATTTGTTTTTCTCACTTTTACTTCACAAAACATTTTCGCAAGCAATTTACTTTATCTGCTTTCCATGTCCAGTCCTTTTATACGGTTTTACAGTGTGAAGTCAAAGGCTTGTACCTGAGCTTCAGATTTTCAGATGCGGTGCGGTATAACTTTGTCTTGCTCTTCATAAACACTTACTTTACAAAAATATTACACCACAACACTTGTGTGAAGGAAAAGGTTGTAATTGTTTAGGATAAAAACTGTTACAATAACTAATTGTGTCCCTATGAAGCAACACTGAAATGTTGTATACCAATTCCTTTTACTTGCGTTGTAACTGCAACATGGTTATGGTGCCTTGGAATTTGTTTTTATGTAACACTTGACTTTGTCTTCGATTTTGTTTTGGTGTGACACTTGTCCTTGTTTGGAAATTCCTTGGCTTGTGCTTGGTTTGTCTCATACCTGATGGTTTTCCTGTTGTGATTGTCTGACTTGGGTGGTGCGTCATCGGCCCTCTCTAGTTAATGTTTTGCATTCATTTAGTTTAAGTGTATTTCATTCTTAAGTCTTAAAATTAACTTATAATTAGATTAATTGTTCTTGGGTCAGTATTCGTTCTAGTTTGTGATAGATTTTTGGTGAATCTCTGTAATAGGATTTATTATTACTAAAGTGTCAAAGTAAGTGCCTTTTGTGTACTATCGTGCTTCAGTAATTCAGTGTCAATTATGTCGAAAGTCAAAGAATCTAAGTCGGTTGAAGACCAAGGGGCAGTTGGTCCCGATAATGTTGAACCTGAAGATGAAGTTGCCCAAAAGGCTAGTGTTCGGTCAAGGACCCAAACTGAAAAGGGTCGCATGTATCAAATCTCTATTCAAACAAAGGAGTTTGAAGTGTCCTGTCGCCAAATGAAAAAGGCCTTTCGCCATACTGAGGTTTTGTTGAGTGAATTGAGTGATGTTTCTCATGTCCGTTCCGTACGTGACAAACTTATGGACGATTTCGATGCTTTTGTAACGCAGTACGACAATTTGCTTGCATTTGCAGACCAAGACTTGGCTCAGTCAGTTGTCAATCGCTTTGAAAGTGTCGAGCAAAGTGGCGAAGCACTTTTCAAAGAGATAAATGCCGTTGTAAAAAACATGCTGCGTGGTCCAGATGACCAATCTTTTGTGGCTGAAGAAAAGGAAAAGGGCAATTCTGATGTGTCTTCTGGAGAACTTCTTCGTTCACTGTGTGATCAATTGTCACTTGCGCGTTTGCCTGTACCTGAACCAGATGTTTTTAGTGGTGATGTTTTGTCCTATCAAACATGGAAAAGGTCGTTCCAAACCCTTGTATCCAGTAGAGGGGTACCCGATGACGAAAAGCTTTATTACCTCAGTCGTTACATCGGTGGCGAAGCAAAAGAATGTATCGAATGTTACTTGTATATGGACACGTCTGTGGCTTATGAGGAAGCTTTTAAAGATCTCGACCGTCGATTTGGAAATAGTTTCATCGTTGGTGAGAAAATGCGCGAAAAAATCGACAGGTTTCCGAAAATAGGTAGCAAAGATGCTCAAGAGTTGCGAAGATTCGCCGATTATTTGCACCAATGCCAATCATGCATGTCTTCCGTTCCCTCTCTTCAGTTTCTCAACTACCCTCGTGAAAATAGGAGGTTATTGCAAAAACTTCCCGATTGGTTGATTCAACGATGGAGGCGCTTAGTTTGCGACCATCAATCTGAGCACGGAAAGTTTCCTGCCTTTTCAGTCTTTGTGAAATTTTTGCTCAAAGAGGCTGACATAGCCAATGAGCCTCACACATTGCTTCATCAGAAGGTTGAAGCTACTCAATCAAGGCAGCCAGCAAATTCCTTTTCAAAGAAAAGCACCTCTCATGCTGCCGAGTCGAATTTGTCAGGTGCTTCGTCTTCAAAGTCATGCGTGTTATGTTTAAAGAATCATCCACTCGGGAAATGTAATGATTTCTCAATGCTATCGGTATCAGACAAAAATGCCTTTGTGATGAAAAACAGGTTATGCCGTGGATGTCTGGTTGCAGGTCATATCTACAAGAATTGTAAACACAAAGCTAAATGTTCGACTTGTCAAAGGTACCACCCAACATCGTTGCATGATTGTGTGGAAGCTTTCTGGAAGAATAAATCAAACACTTCCTCGTTGCAAGCAAACGCTCAAGTCTTTGTGCCTCAGTACAGTAATCCGGCATTGAATGATGTTCTGGATTTGCAATCAAATAATCCGAATTCAAATAGCGGAACAGTTGCGCAGTCCTATTCGAATGCTACATCAGGCCTTGATGGTTCTTTGAGTTCAATGATTGTGCCAGTGTACATTTATCATCCGTCCAAACCCCAGAAAAGGAAATTAGTCTATGCTCTCCTAGATACGCAATCTGATACCTCCTTTATCCTGGATGATACTTTGAAATGGCTGGAAGTAGACGGTCGTGATACTACGCTATCATTGTCAACGATGTTTGCCGAAGATCGCCGCATTGAATGCAAACGTGTTAGCGGCCTAGTTGTTAAAGGTGTCGGTAGTGACAAGGAAATTTCTTTGCCAACATTGTACTCCAGACCTATCATGCCGGCTAATCGCGCCCACATTCCAACGGCGTCGATGGCAAAGAGATGGCCACACTTACAGTTTTTGAAGAACAAGCTAATGCCTGTTGATTCTGGTGCAGAGATAGGGCTTCTTATTGGTTATAATTGTACTCGGGCCCTTATACCTAGGCAGGTTGTTGCTTCTCAGAGTGGGCCTTTTGCTCAAAGGACTGATCTTGGATGGGGTATTGTGGGATTGGTTACCTGCCCCTCCGTGTCAAATTGTTCACAAACAGGATTTTCACACAGAGTTTTGGCGTACGAAGTAGAAAACCAAAAGGTTAACCAGTTGTGCTTTCGCACTCAAGCCAAAGAGTTGTCTCCTCGGGAAGTGTTAGCGGTTTTAGAGTCTGACTTCAAAGATGTCTCTCAGGGTATTGGTCTTTCACGAGACGATGTGAAATTTTTAGATATCATGAAGTCCAATGTTTCCGTGGATCAAAACGGACATTATGTTATGCCGCTACCTTTCAAAGAAAAGAAAACTTTGCCGAACAATCGCTCGGTTGCGGAGAAACGTCTCCAACATTTGAGAAAGCGGTTTGATCGCGATCCCGAATACAAAGCAAAATACATAGGCTTCATATCAGAAATGATCGAGAAGGGTTACGCAAGCAAGGTTGCGAATTGCAATTTAGAAAAGGTTATTTGGTTTCTTCCGCATCATGGCGTTGTTAATGTTAGAAACAAACTTAGAGTCGTCTTTGATTGCAGTGCAAAGTTTAAGGGTACTAGTTTAAATGATTGCTTGCTACAGGGTCCTGACTTAACAAACTCATTGCTCGGTGTGTTACTGAGGTTTCGCCAAGATGTCATTGCCTTTGGTTGTGATATAACCAAAATGTATTACCAATTCCGCGTTCCCGAAAGAGATAGATACTACATGTGCTTCTTGTGGTGGCCATCAGGGGATTTGTCCAGGGAGCCATGTGTGTATGCCATGGATGTTCACACCTTTGGACTTCGTTCGTCACCATCGTGCAGTAATTTTGGTTTGCGTCAAGTCGCCAATGACTATGAAGACAGGTTTGGGACTGACGCAAGTGATTTCCTTCGCAATAATTTCTATGTTGATGATGGACTGAAGAGTTTACCAGAGCCTGGTCAAGCTGTTGATTTAATACGTAGGACTTCAGACATGTGTGAGTGTGCAAATCTTGTGTTGCACAAGTTTGTCTCGAATTCAGCTGAGGTATTGGAGTCCATCCCCCCTGAAAAGAAATTGAATTCTGAAAACCTTGATCTTCGCTTTGATGAGTTGCCAGTTGAGCGAGCTTTGGGCGTTCAGTGGCACATCCAGTCCGATAGTTTTCAATTTAGAGTGTCTCCAAAGAGTCGACCAATGACACGGCGAGGCTTGTTATCACTGGTCGCTGGTTTGTACGATCCGATGGGTTTTGTAGCTCCGTTCGTCTTGTTTGGGAAACAGCTTCTCCAGCAGCTCTGTATATCTGGTGTGAACTGGGATGACCCGATTCCATCGGCACTGCAGTCAACATGTATCAAATGGTTGGATAGTTTTCCAGAGTTAGAGAAAATTTCGGTTCCTCGTTGTCTTGTCCCTCTAGGTGTCACGGTAGTTGAGTTTCAGCTTCATCATTTTTGCGACGCATCCTTGGCAGGCTATGGCTGCTGTAGCTACTTGAGAATATTAGATAGCATGGGTGGCATTCACGTGTCATTTGTTATGGCCAAGTCTAGAGTTGCCCCCATAAAGATGATTACGATTCCTCGTTTGGAGTTGACTGCTGCTGTCTTGGCTGTCAAGGTAGCTAAGCTTCTAGAGTCTGAATTGGAATTTGAGGCCAAACATTACTTTTGGACAGATAGCACAGTGGTTCTTGGTTATATATCAAACATGGCAAGACGGTTTCAAGTATTTGTTGCAAACAGGGTCGGTTTCATTCACTCCCACACGAATGTTAATCAGTGGAATCATGTAACCGGGGAACTGAATGTATCCGATCTTGCCTCTCGCGGTTGTTTACCCAACGAACTTGTTGCCTCCAAATGGTTCTCTGGTCCAGAATTTTTAAAATCGTCAAAACTTCCTTTGTCTCCTGTGGATGTACAACTTACAACTGTTAGCGATAGTGATCCTGAAGTGAGACGGGTTAAGTCTCATGCTGCGAATTCAACAAAAGCTTTTGATATTAGCAGATTTTCCCACATTTCAACCTGGCGTCGATTGAAAAGAGTTGTTGCATTGATCTGTCTTTGGTTTGAAGCGCTCAAGGCGAGGAGGTTTTCTTCGGTGTCTACTAGGAGTTCGAAGTCGGTGTACGACTCGTTGTCGGTAGAAAGCCTTGCCTCTTCTGAAAGAACAGTGCTAAAACTTGTGCAAAAGTCAGCCTTTCCGGAGGAAATTGACGCTTTGCTTCAGTCAAATCCAGTCAAACTTAACAGTCCGCTTAGCAAATTGGACTGTATTTTGTGTGATGGTTTGCTTAAGGTTGGAGGTCGACTTAAGAAATCTGCTTTGTCTCAACAATTTGTCCATCCAGTAGTAGTACCAAAGTCTTCTCACGTTGCTGGTTTGATCATTGATCATTGTCATCGTGAAGTATTGCACCAAGGCAAAGGGATGACGTTAAACGCGATTAGGTCCAGTGGTTTCTGGATTGTGGGTTGTAGGCAGTTAGTTGCTAGCCATATATTTCGTTGTGTTGTTTGTAGACGCTTGCGTGCTGCTACTAGTTATCAAAAGATGGCTGATCTACCACCCGACCGCATTGAACCTAGCCCACCGTTTACGTTTTGTGGTGTCGATCTATTTGGGCCTTTTATTATCCGTGAAGGCCGAAAGGAGCTCAAACGCTGGGGTTGCATCTTCACGTGTCTGGCATCACGTGCGGTCCACTTGGAAATAGTTACGTCTTTGTCCACAAGTTCCTTCATCAATGCCTTGAGGAGGTTCATTGCTATCAGGGGTCCACTTACTTTGCTGCGCTGCGATCAGGGCACAAATTTTATTGGAGCCGACCGTGAGCTCAAGCAAGCTTTTGAACAAATAGTTGACCCTGGGGTGAAGAGTTTTCTCTTGGAAAACAACTGTGTCTTTGAAATCAAAGCCAACCCACCAACAGCATCCCATATGTCAGGGGCATGGGAGCGGCTAATCAGATCTGTTCGTAGTATATTGAATACACTCCTGTTTCAAAATGGTGAACAGTTAGATGACGACTCGCTTCGGACCTTTTTCACAGAAGTTGCTACGGTTCTCAACAGTCGACCCTTGACGTTGGAATATCTTTCTGATCCCAACTTTTCGGAACCTTTGACTCCAAATCACATTCTCACTACAAAAAACAAGATAGTTGTTTCTCCACCTGGATCCTTTCAGCGTGAGGACTTGTATTCGATCAAACGATGGCGTCGAGTCCAATATTTAGTCGATCAATTTTGGTCAAGGTGGAAACTCGAATATTTGAAAGGTCTTCAGTTTAGAGCTAAATGGGTACGCCCTCAACGCAATTATGAAATAGGTGATGTTGTTGTTCTCAAAGATGATTCTCTTCCAAGAAATCTTTGGAATTTGGCTCGTGTTTCTGGTGTTGTTAAATCACGAGATGGTCTGGTTCGAAGTGTGAAGATTGTCTTAGGCGATAAAGAGTTGGACAAAAATGGTCGAAGGATAAAGAAACTTACATGTCTGGAGCGTCCAATTAATAAGTTAGTTCTTCTTGTGGAAAGTTGCACATAGTGGGGTGCTTTGTGAATTAGTCTTGTGCTGTAGAGTAGATCATATTGTGGGGTAGATTCCCCGCCAAGTGTCTTTGAAGTGTTTGTATAGCTCAGTTTTGTAATTTGTTGAATCTGCATACATGCATTGTTTTATGCAGATGATTTTGTTGTTGAAGTGTCTTCTTTAGTATATGGTATGTTAGTAAACCATTAACTGATTGTTGCAATTACAATGATGTGAAATTACCTAGTAATTTGGGGAGCCATGTAGCGGACAGACGTTTTTGAAAACACGTTTCGAGAGGGGCCCATGGCATTGCCATTATCCCGTGCCATGTGGTATCGCTCTGCCATTTCATCATCAGCAGTCAAAGTGAAAGGACGTGTTTTGCTTAGAGCTTTTTGTTTGTAACCGTCTTTAGGCGCACCACACTAGGTAAATATTACATAAATTGGTACTTTAATGTTATTTGTTTAAGTAAATAATGGTTTCAGATAAATTTTGTGGTCAGTTTCGAATGGTTTGTTGGTTTATAATACGAGTTTTGGCTGATGTCACATGCTGTATTAGTGGATTTGTATGATGACTTTAGCGGTAAAGACTTATTAAATGTTACTTTGTATGCCGGGGCTGAAATGCAGTGCGCATTGTTTTGTTATTTCAGTCACGGAGCGATGTTGGGACAATAAATACAGAGCACAACACGTCCGACTTTTTTGTTCTTCGCCCTCCGTCGCTACAATTACTGTCTCTTCCTACTGTCTCTTCTTATTCTGGAGTGGTTATAAGTATTTACATAAAAAGCTACTTATTTTTATCGTACACACCGGCTTTCGTCCAGTCGATTACTCGTGTCAGCTCTTTCTCGATAACTGAATAATTCAATAGCTCTGTCATTCACCGTGGATTGGGCGTGATTCGAAAGACAATACCGACCAGACACATGTGTATGTTTTAGCTGTCGAATTCAGGTGTTTTACTCATTTTTAACCTGTATTTTGTGATCTCGATCTTGATGTTGTGCACAGGTTAGAGAAATAAAACAGAGACAGCAAAACTGGCTCAGACAGAGGGATGATGCCATCAAGTCTCAGGCCCAAAACCAAGGTGTGTAGACGTGAATTATTTAAACGTTGTCGCTAAGTATTGACAAGACAGAAGGATAATGTCTCAGGCTCACAACCAAGGTGAGTACGCGTGAATTATTTTAACGTTGTCGCTAAATATTGACAAGACAGAGGGATGATGCCATCAGATCTCAAACCCACAACCAAGGTGTGTAGACGTGAATTATTTAAACGTCGCACTTGAATGAAGTAAATTGTTTCATTGTAGATCGATCAGAAATAGAAATGCCCTCAAAATGTGCATCGAAACTTCCAAGCAAACCTCCGGACGGAAGTAAAACGGTTACCATGGAAACGACCACTGTTGTGACAACAGGAAAACACAGGGGATTCCGGGCGTGGATGCATAACAAAGAAACGACTGCACCAAAGCGGGTGTGTGGCTTTCCTCTATTTATACCAATCAACATCAGACTGGTTTAGAGTCGTCATTTTTGTCCGTCGACGGTCGACATTATATATATATATCCGAGTTGCAAACAATATCTGCATTTTATAATAATAATAATAATAATAATAATAATAATAATAATAATAATAATAACAGAAATCAAGAGTTCCCGGGCGAAGATTCGGGGCTCATATATATTACAGGAAATTTCGTGTAATCAGGGAATACGCGTCTTGAATTGAACTGAAGCTGCTTGACTGCGCGAATTCCCTGAACGCTTCAAGGAATTTGTGTTAGACAGAAACTAAGCAAATATTGTCAATGAATAGGAATGGAAATGTCATTTGCAAATAACGAGTAAGTCTACTGACCAGCTCTGAAATTCCGTGAGAAGTGTCACGGCGTTGGATCTAAAGCATAATCGTTCACATCAGAAACGAACATTGACGGGGGAAGGGATGGCGGGGGGGGGGGGGGGGCATATAATATTTCAGTGCATTTTTATGCTTAACTCAGGTGAAACAATTTTGAAATGTTGATTGCATACTTAGGAGCCGATCTTCTGTGTCTTAATTAGCCTCTCAGGAGTTTCGGCCCTTAAACCTGAATTACATGCTTAGGGACTACACATTAACGTGCATTATATTACAACCCCTACCCCTACCTTCTTATGTTAAGTATTACTAAGGGATTAAAAGAGCTTATGACGTCGTCACATCATTAGAAATCTCTTAATCACACATATTTCATGTTTTCTTTGTATCGATTGCATTTTCTTCGGATCTAGTTAACGATGAAATCATAACCTAAGTACAACAATGCGTCAAAATGTTCAAGTTGGGAACCTTTTTACCGGGTTTATGAAATTGGTAGGGGGCGGGTTAGTGCTGGGGAGGGGGTCTTTTTACGGGGGGGGGTTATTTTAAGCTAGAACAAGTTGATTATAATAAGATTTAGTATTTTACAGCAAACAAATAGCGACCGCCATTTCCGGGAAGCCGCGTATTCCCCGACCCTTCATTTCTGGGAATCCGCGTATTCCGCGACCGCTCATTTCGGGAAGCCGCGTATTCCCCGACCCTTCATTTCAGGGAATCCGCGAATTTCCTGTGACATATATGTACATGTGATCAGGAAAATTTTTCGCCTCGGAGAACCAAGTCGAAATCGGCCCCCCCCCCCCCC
>CATKHT010000082.1:0-30000 GCA_949752745.1 Protula sp. h YS-2021 | reverse complement strand
GTTAAACAAGATTTTTGCAGGCGAGAACCGCCCCCCCCCCCTCTAATACACAACCACTGCGAAATTAGTGGCTGATAAACGCAATAAAATCGGTTTATTTTGCTCATTGCAGGACGCAATCCTTTAAAAATATATTGCTCCATTAGTGTAGCTTGTATGAGACAATGACGTGCAACCCTCCCCCTCCCTTTATCAAAAAATATCGCATTAACTGAGTTTCATATCTCACTACTTGTTGGCCTTAACTTGAGTGTGCTGGAGTGGTATTCTGCTCTGTCCTTATTTTTAAGGACGTCCTTATTCTTTAGATTAGATGGTTCATCCTTAATTTTTATTCTTATTTTTAAAAGACTTTGTTAAGTTTGAGGATAGAGCAGAATAGCTTTTTTATCCTTATTTTTAAAAATGAGGACATCCTTAAAAATTAGGACAGAGCAGAATACCACTCCTGTATTCGCAACATTTTCTCAAATTCGACTTGATTCGCCCAGTAGATGCAGTTATTACTCTGCCATTTGTATCAATCTGTGGGGGGGGGGGGGGGGGGGATTGCAAGCGTGTTTTATGTGTTTCAAGTCAAATTTACCCCAGCCTATCTGTTAATATCGCTTTAACTTAGTTTAACTATCTCACTGTCCTTAATCTCGAGTGTCCTTAATTAAAAAAAAAAAAAAAAAAAAACAGAGAGAGAGAGAGAGAGAGAAATCGATTCGATTCACATTGACTTGGCGTTTTGACACACCGAAATGGCTTGTTTTTTCGAGCCAAAAATTGTAGTATTTGTACTGTTAAATTTGCGCAACAACGGGTTGGGAAGGGGGTGCATTCGGGGTAAACCCCTCCACCCTGTCCCCAAAAAGCAAAATGGTAAAGTTTAGAAGTGAAAAAAATATATTAACACCGTTAAACCTAGACATTTTTCTGGTCAGATCCTCCCCCTCCTCCTCCCTCCTCTCTTGCACAGGCCAACTGCGAAATTGGTAGTTGATAAACGTAAATTCTCCCAAATTCGCTTGGTTACGCCGTGTAGAGGCAGGTTCTTGAGTGGTGCCATTTTATATTTTTCTGGGGTGAACAAGCGTGTGTCATGTGCGATCAAGTCTAATATACACTCAGTCTTTCCGTCAATATCACTTAAACTGAGTTTCGTTTCTCACTGCTTGGTGACCTTAATCTTAATTGTGCTGTCTTTTTTTTCAAATTCGACTTATTTCACTTTGACTGAAACTAATACTTCAAAAGCGCATTTTTGTATTAGCGCAAATAGAGAGGGTGTGCGACTCCCCCACTCCTCCCTCCGCCCCCCCCGTCCCAAGAACAAAATGCAATGGTAAAGCCTATCAGTCATAAAAAAATGTGTAATACCATTAAACGTAAGATTTCTGCAGGCGAGAATTCCCTCCACCCCTCTCCAATACGCAACTGCTGCGAAATTGGTAGTTCATAATCGCATTAAAATGGTCTTATTTTATTCATTGCAGGACGCAATCCTTCAGAAATATATTGCTCCATTAGTGTAGCTAGTGGGAGACAATGACATGCAAACCTCCCCCTCCCTTTATCAAAAAAAATATCGCTTTAACTGAGTTTCACTATCTCACTGTCCTTAATCTTGAGTATGCTTTATTTAAAAAAAAGAGAGAGAGAGAGAAATCGATTCGTTTCACGTTGACTTTACGTTTTGGCACATCAAAACGGCTTTTTTTCCGAGCCAAAAATTGTAGCCAGATCCTCCCCCCCTCCTCCCTCCTCTCTTGCAAAGGCCAACTGCGAAATTGGTAGTTGATAAACGTACTAAAACCGGCCTGCTCTATTGACTGCAGGACGCAATCCTTCAAAAATGTTTTGCTCCATTGGTGTAGCTAGGAGGATACAATGAAGGGCAACTCTTCCTCCCCTCGTCCGTTTTTCTCGGAAAAAAATATTGCATTATCTGAGTTTCATATCTGTTCATGTTAGTTTCGCAAGCGACATGTATGCGTGCCGCGTGTGAGGTGCAGTTACTGTAAACTCTCAGTACCATTCATTGTAAACTTTTTTTCTTGGCGTGTGCAAGCGTGTTTCATGTCCGCATATGTCTTATTTACACCCACTGTTTCTGTGGATATCGCTGACATTGGCTTTCATTATGCCCCAACCCTTCGGATTGGGGCCTTTAGGTTTGGGGTGTCCGTCCGTCTCTCCGTCCGTCCGTCATCGCTTTATACCCCTGTGAATTTGGGGGGCGGTTGGGGCCTGCTTGTGTTTCACAAATACTTACTTGTTTCTCATTATTTGATGCCGTTAAACTTGAGTGTGCTTTGGCCACCAAATTCTCCCAAATTCGCTTGGTTACGCCGTTTAGAGGCAGGTTCTTGAGTGATGCCATTTTATATTTTTCTGGGGTGAACAAGCGTGTGTCATGTGCGATCAAGTCTAATATACACTCAGTCTTTTCGTCAATATCACTTAAAATGAGTTTCGTTTCTCACTGCTTGGTGACCTTAATCTTAATTGTGCTGTCTTTTTTTTCAAATTCGACTTATTTCACTTTGACTGAAACTAATACTTCAAAAGTGCATTTTTGTATTAGCGCAAATAGAGAGGGTGATCGACTCCCCCACTCCTCCCTCCCCCCCCCCCCCCCCGTCGTAAGAACAAAATGCAATGGTAAAGCCTATTAGTCATAAAAAATGTGTAACACCATTAAACGTAAGATTTTTTCAGGCGAGAACTCCCTCCCCCCTCTCCAATACGCAACTGCTGCGAAATTGGTAGTTGATAATCGCATTAAAATGGTCTTATTTTATTCATTGCAGGACGCAATCCTTCAAAAATATATTGCTCCATTAGTGTAGCTAGTGGGAGACAATGACGTGCAAACCTCCCCCTCCCTTTATCAAAAAAAAATATCGCTTTAACCGAGTTTCACTATCTCACTGTCCTTAATCTTGAGTATGCTTTATTTAAAAAAAAGAGAGAGAGAGAGAGAGAAATCGATTCGTTTCACGTTGACTTTACGTTTTGCACATCAAAACGGCTTTTTTCCGAGCCAAAAATTGTAGTATTTGTACTGTTAAATTGGTGCAACAACGGGGTTGGGGGCATGCGGGGTAAACCCCACCCTTTCCCCAAAAAGCGAAATGCACTGGTAAAGTCTAGAAGTGAAAAAAAAATTTGACGATCAGATCCCCCTCACCCTTCCTCCTCCTCTCTTGTACACGCCAACTGCGAAATTGACAGTTGATAAACACACCGAAACGACTATTCGTAGTTGATTTGCTTGCATCTGTCAGCGGGCTAAAGCGAGAGATTCTCACGCACATGTGATAGGCTGATTGTGTATTATTGTGCGCTGTTTTATTTGTTTGAGCACTACTTTTATGATTGGCTTGCCTTGTTACTATTTACATGCGAAAAATGTCATATATGCTTCCTAGATCCCTCCCCCCCTCTCCATCCACTCCCCCGTCCTCCTTGGGAATTGCCAGTTCAAACAAGTATCAGAAGCTCTATTTCGCAGTAGATTTGCTTTGAAGATCTGTGAACGGGCTAAAACTTTGCTCGAGGTTCCCACGCTCATGACAGGCTGACTGTATATTATTGAGCGCTGTTTTAATTGTGTGTGCACTACTTTTATGATTGGCATGCCTTGTTACTGTTTACGCGCGAAATAATCCATTATTTTGTCAAGGTTTTCTGCCATTAAAATGCTTGTTTGGTGATATTTTTTAGCTTGTGTTAGTTAATATAAAATATGGTAAGGTTTGGAATGAAATTATCTGCGAAACACTACACTGTGTACATGAACTTGAATATTTTTTTTTTGACTCAAATTAACCTGATGCAAATTAACCTGTCACGAGGTGCATGCGCGCGGCTTTGTTCTTGGTGGCATCACTTTCAATGCAGAAAGCGTCCAGGTTACATGTGGATAATTTTTGAAAACTTCAAAGTGGATACAAAGTTAATGAGGATACGCCTGAAAGGTAAATACACACATGTTAAAATCGCGGTTATTTTGTGAATCATGAGAAAATGTTGTTTTAGCGTGTTTGGTGTGATTTGTGGCACTTTTTTGTGTAAGATGCTGCTTTGAAAATACAGGCTTAATTGCACATTCTGAGCTAACATATCTTTTTATTTTACGGATTTAAGTGTCTAGAAGTGTTGCTCAGTTTCGCTTGAAAATGCTGTCGATGTTGTCTTTTCCTGAATTTCTTGGTTTACAATTTTTTGTAAGTGGCCACTGCTGGAAAATAGCTTCTTTTGGTCCGTAAGACCTGATTTTTTGCGGCTCAGTCAGACTCTGGGTAGCCAAAAAGGAGGGTCTCGGATCCCCGCCAATTTCCAGCCCTGTTAATACGTTCACAGACTTTTGCCAATTTTAAACCCCCTACCCTGAACGCAGTCCGGATGCTTTGGCTCCCCCTCCACCCTGAACGCTTAAAAGAATAAGCCAATTCGCGGAAAATTTTTTGCGTTTCGGCTGAATTCAGGTGGGATTAGGATGTAATGATAGAAGAAAAAACGGCATGGATGATCTCTTAGAATGTAAAAAAAATCGGTCAGTTTCGCGCAGTTATAGCTCATGCTGTCGGGTCATACCTAAGATTGAGATTCCTTCTTGCTACTCCGTGAGGGACTCCACGGTTAGAGAGATTTGGAATGACTTATATCAGAATAATGTTGCAGGGGGCTCCGATATGGCCATAGCAGTAAAAAAAAAAAAGAAAAAGAAAATCACAATGCTGCACCAAATGTATCCGGTCACTTGTCGGTTAGTTTCGCTAAGATTTATGGATTGTGTTGTCGTTATTTCAAATTCCCAATATATTCAGCTAATGATCATTCTTTTATTGCTTTCACAGATGCCGCGGAAAAAAGGGTGGATAAAAAAGACCAAGGTATTGACACAGTTCGTTGATCTGCAGCGCTAGAGAACAGGTGACGTTGTGCTTCCCATGTATAGGAGGAAGTGGTGGCCTGCACGTGTGGAAGGCCGGGACCCTGACGGAAGTATAGAAGTCTCGTTTTGCGGTTTTGACTTTGCGTAAGTTCTTAAACATTTTCTATTGCTTTCCTTTCCAGGTCGTGGACGTCCTGTAAAACCAGGTTGATTTAGATTCCCTTTTGTTTTTGCGTGTTCTTGTGGAATGATGACGTCCTATTCGCAGAAATTATACTTTTGTAGAGTTGAAAGACCAGTGTATCGTAACATTTTTTTTTGCTCCTGTAATAACTGAAAAAAAAACTTGACAAGGACAGAAGTGACGTCCTTATAGCAGCTGAGAGTGATCCATGATTTCAAAACATTCTTTCATTTTTGTCCGGAGAAAGTTTCCGATCCCCAGAAGCTCAAACCGTTTCCTATGGCTGTGGGAATTGGTAATATGTTATTAAGAAATGACAGATTTTTTCCTTCCCTGTGATTGGGTTAAATGTCTGTTTTGTCGTTTTATGGTTTGCAAATCTCCGTTTTGCATGATAGCGCTTCATAAGTTTGCAGGTTCGATTATCTAGCCGGAAGCATCAGACTCAAAAGGACTTGTATTTTTCAGTATCTTAGATGAAGTGCTAAATCCCTGTATTGCCAGTTGCACGTTCTCATTGCTAAACGGACTGTACATGCGAGTTTTACTTATTCGATTTTTTTCCTTCCCTGTGATTGGGTTAAATGTCTGTTTTGTCGTTTTATGGTTTGTAAATCTCCGTTTTGCATGATAATGCTTCGTAAGTTTGCAGGTTCGATTATCTAACCGGAAGCATCAGACCCAAAAGGACTTGTATTTTTCAGTATCTTAGATGAAGTGCTGAATCCCTGTATTGCCAGTTGCATGTTCTCATTGCTAAACGGACTGTATATGCGAGATTTTACTTATTCGTATACCACCTATTTTTAAATTTTCTCTTCGGTATCTGTTCTCTCTGTAACTTGCGTGGAATACAAATTGAAATGACCGTTATGTACGTGTAATGTTTGTGCTCACGCCTTGGAATGATAAAAAAAGGATCGTTTTCCTTTACGCACAGTGTGTTTTCGCATGGTTTTTGGAATGATTTATGTGCGTCTAAACTTGTATGGAATGAAATGTGGAATGATTAAGCATTCCGTCATTTTTTTCTGCAGAAGAGGTGTGTAAAAACCCCGGGAAGGGATACATCAAGGCCTGGGCAGAAGCCGCAAAGAGGTTATGCGGCAGGAATCAGAGCCACTTGACCCATTATGTGGGTGAAATTGTTGGGGGACCGGTTAAAGATAGTGATGACAGTTCGGATGTTAACCAAGCCTGTAGTCAGATTAAGAAAGCAGCGGAAAATATCCCTGCACCGATTTCAGGTAATTACACGTGGACAAATAGACAACAGATATTTTGCTTGACGCGTATTTCTCGTTTCATTCGACATTTTTTTTGTGTGTGTGCGTGTGATCCGAAGGGCAGTTTCGTTATTTTACTGAACCGGAACTTGTAAGACTGAAGCGAAACGGACTGTTGTCAGAATTTTGAACATGCATGTCCTGTGCGGCTAAGCTTTAAATTGTTCAAGGATGAAATAAGGACGTTATAGTTTATGACTCGGCTGTTACATTAGAGTGAAACATTGGCATTGGAAGAAATCACAGAGTTTAAATTAATTTTAAAACATCTGTTCATTTCGCTTGCACAGAATAAATAGTTTACATTTTCATACAATATCCCCGTTGCAGCGATCGAAAGCCATGACAAAGAAGTTTCGGCCACCGTTTGGGAGGGGGTGGCGCAATCCGAAGAACGTAGTTCGGGCAGCGATTGCGTCATTACAGGCGTTGATACCATGTCAAAAGAGCTTTGTGAGAGACCAGTGAAAAGGGAAGAGTCGGCTAACACACATTCATCGCAGGGCGGGAAAGACACAAAACTCTCAGCGAATGCGGAATCGGCTGTTGAAGGGGCGTCTTATGAGAAGTTGCTGGGTAAGTGATGCTTTTGCATTTATAAAGGGTAAGAATTGTTGCTGAGATGTGTCGGAAGGAGTATCGTGATATATGTAGTACTAGTGCAGATTTGGTCAAGCCAACCAGATGCTGACGTTTTAAAGAATTCAAAACATTTTTTCGTGCGTTGTGGTTGTCGGCGAAACGGACTGCTTATCGATGCCCACTGCTAAGACTGTAAGAGTTCTGTACAGTTCAGCTTTGAATTGAAGATGAAATGTGAAGGGTAGTCCTGGGCGCTTCATGGTCTCTTCAAAGGTAGTTGCTGTTTTGACTTGATGTGAAGTTGTCAGTGTCTGTCGTGCGAATTCACAGTGATTTAGCGTTTGTAATACCAGTGTTATACTTTTTCAGAAAATGTACCCGTTGCTGCAATCGGAAGCCGTGACACAGAAGTTACGGTCACCGTTGGGGAGGGGGTGGCGCAATCCGAAGAACGTAGTTCGGACAGCGATTGCGTCATTACGGGCATTGATATCATGTCAAAGGAGCTTCGTGAGAGACCAGTGAAAAGGGAAGAGGGGGCACACACACATTCATCGCAGGGCGAAAAAGACACAAAACTCTCAGCGAATGCGGAATCAGCTGTTGAAGCGACTTATGAGAAGTTGCTGGGTAAGTGATGCTTTTGCATTTATAAAGAGTAAAAATTGTTGTTGAGGTGTATCGGAAGGAGTATCCTGATATATGTAGCAGTAGCATTTTAAAGAATTCAAAACTTTTTTCTTGCATTATGGTTGTCGGCGAAAAGAACTGCTTATCAAAGCCCACTGCTGTGATTACGGAAAACCTGGAGGGCAGTTACTGCTGCTACCCTATTTGGATTTTGCATGTGAAATCCTGCTTAGGCAGTGCTTAAGCACCGCCTAAGCAGGATGTCACATGCAAAATTCAAGTAGGGCAGCAGCAGTAGTGGCCCTCGCGGTCTTCCGAATGTGATTGAAAGAGTTTTGTCCAGTACAGCTTTGAATTGAGGATTAAATGTGAAGGTTATTCCTGGCCGCTACATGGTCTCTTTAAGCGTAGTTGGCATTTTGATTTCACGTGTTGTCAGTCTCTGTCGTACGAATCCGCAGTGGTTTAGAGTTTGCAAAACAAATTCAGTCGAGGGTGTCCAGCTTTGGTGTCCTGCTCATTTCGGTTATGTAGTTAGAATGTGATACATTTTCAGAAAATGTTCCCGTGGCAGCAAGGGAAAGGGGTGAGACAGAACACAGGGACACTTCTGAATGTATTCCGGGAAGCGATACCGTTATTACGGGCGTCGGTGCCCTTTTACAAAAGTTTGCTAGCAAGTCAAAGAAAGAGGGGGCAACTACACATTTTAGTGACACAAAACTGGCTGAAGATGCGAAATTGGGTGCTTCAGAGTCGTTTGAGGGCAAATTACTTGGTAAGTGTATTTTTTTTCAACTATTGAAGCATAAGATGTGTTGTTGCCCAGCTGTGTTTAAAGTGGTCACCTCGTGTGTTGCTTATTTTTGTTTTTAGGGTTTGCAACTGCAGCCCATTTCGCTGTTCAATATAATTTTGTGTTTGCGCCCACTAAAAATGCTGTGAAAGAAACTAAAATATGACTTAAATTCAAAATCCTTTTAACTTTTTTAGGAGTGGTGAAACCTGTACCTCAACCAGTCAAGATTTTTGAGTTGTCCCACAAGACGGAAGGTACTTACACGGTCAAACCAGGGAGTACCTACCTTACAGATGCAATGGGTAAGTCGTATTTAGCTTTGTTATCAATTAAAATACAGCGCTTTTCGCCTTGCACTTTAATCAACAAGGTAACTCAGAGTTATTTATTGACTTTGTTTCTTTCTCATTTTAGACGTGTTATCAAGTAAGTTGAACATAAAAAAGTGTGCAGTGCATCTGGTTTCGCGTATATCACATAAATGCATTTACCATTTGCTTGTGTAACTCTCATGTTTGTCATTTTATTTTGTTTTAGAAGCTGCCGGACTTGTTTGCAGGATGGTAGAGAGGCCTGGAGGGGTAGATGCGGAGGTATTTGCCGGACAGGAAATTGCGACATGTGTTGTGAGGGATGTGGTAGAGGGACTGCAACCTGAAGGCATAACTTTTTCCCACATTGAACCCAGGTCTTCACTGCAAACAGTAGATACAAGTGCTATTTTGGGTAGGTTTTACGTATTTCATTTTTTTGCCGTATGCTTTAATGTAATATAATACATTTTACGGTATGGTTGTAAACTGATGAGGACGTCAAGCAAGCGAAACAATCCAGGTTAAATGCAAGTCTAAAACATAACACGACCTCGCATTTCGCATTTTGAGTGTGTTTTATATGGAAAGGATATTTAGAAATGCATTTTGTTTTTATTTCTTTTGTTTCAGCCGATGTCTTGACCAAAGCAAGTGAGGAGGGGGAGGGGCAGGAGCAAACTAGCCATGAACTTTGTCAGCCACAAGCTACAACAGCACAAGAGCAAAACTTTTTTCCAAATTTATCATTTTCTGAGATGTTGCGTGATGACGCCGAACCTGATCCTGAATGTCTAGAGCACTTGACGACCTGTAGTGCACCCGTAACATCTCGGCAGCGGTCTATTCCATCAACAGCTGTAAGGGAGGAGGACCTTGCGCAAGAGCAACAGCAGCATGTCTTGGAAAGGTTTTGCGCGCTGACAGCAGAAACAAAAGGTGGTAAGTAAAATAGTTTTTATGCGATGTCCATTTCGCTGGTATTGAGCATTTGTGCAGTGGTAAAGTGTAGTGGTCAGAAAAATATTAATACCGTTAAACGAAGACATTATTGCTGGCGAGACCGCCCCCACACCCAAACGGCTTGTTTCACAAAATCGCAGGACGTAATATTGGTGTTAGTAGGGGGCTATTGCTATCGGTCTGTCCGTCCGTCTGTCTGTCCGTAAATTTTTTTGTCTGGGCGATATCTCAAAAACTATTTATCGGAGCTTCACGAAACTTTACAGGAAGAAAGTATATATAGTGTAAATGTACAAACACCCGTCCGCCGCTTCATCCGTTGCACCTTGTATGTTGTTTGCTGAAGGCTCTGCATCTCCGATGCCTATGTTTATTATTATTCAAAATTCAGTTCCTTTCATTGCAACATGTTGATACACCTGAATGAAAAATGTGTACTTGGTGTAATTAGGGGGCTACGATAGGTTGCAACCTTCCCTCTCTCCCCCCTCACCCCGCCCCTTTCTCAAAGAAAAAAAATAGATTGAACTCAGTTTCAGCGCTCACCACTTGGTGCCCTTAATCTGGAGTCTGCTGTGGTTTTTTTTTTCAAAATTCAGTTCGTTTCACTGCAACATGTTGATACACCAGAATGAAAAATGTGTACTTGGTGTAATTAGGGAGCTATGATGGGTTGCAACCTTCCCTCTCTCCCCCCTCACCTCTCCCCTTGCTCAAAGAAAAAAAATAGATTGAACTCAGTTTCAGCGCTCACCACTTGGTGCCCTTAATCTGGAGTCTGCTGTGGTTTTTTTTTTCAAAATTCAGTTCGTTTCACTGCAACATGTTGATACACCAGAATGAAAAATGTGTACTTGGTGTAATTAGGGAGCTATGATGGGTTGCAACCTTCCCTCTCTCCCCCCTCACCTCTCCCCTTGCTCAAAGAAAAAAAAATAGATTGAACTCAGTTTCAGCGCTCACTACTTGGTGCCCTTAATCTGGAGTCTGCTGTGGTTTTTTTTCTTCAAAATTCAGTTCGTTTCACTGCAACATGTTGATACACCAGAATGAAAAATGTGTACTTGGTGTAATTAGGGAGCTATGATGGGTTGCAACCTTCCCTCTCTCCCCCCTCACCTCTCCCCTTGCTCAAAGAAAAAAAAATAGATTGAACTCAGTTTCAGCGCTCACCACTTGGTGCCCTTAATCTGGAGTCTGCTGTGGTTTTTTTTTTCAAAATTCAGTTCGTTTCACTGCAACATGTTGATACACCAGAATGAAAAATGTGTACTTGGTGTAATTAGGGAGCCATGATGGGTTGCAACCTTCCCTCTCTCCCCCCTCACCTCTCCCCTTGCTCAAAGAAAAAAAAATAGATTGAACTCAGTTTCAGCGCTCACCACTTGGTGCCCTTAATCTGGAGTCTGCTGTGGTTTTTTTTTTTCAAAATTCAGTTCGTTTCACTGCAACATGTTGATACACCAGAATGAAAAATGTGTACTTGGTGTAATTAGGGAGCTATGATGGGTTGCAACCTTCCCTCTCTCCCCCCTCACCTCGCCCCTTGCTCAAAGAAAAAAAAATAGATTGAACTCAGTTTCAGCGCTCACCACTTGGTGCCCTTAATCTGGAGTCTGCTGTGGTTTTTTTTTCAAAATTCAGTTCGTTTCACTGCAACATGTTGATACACCAGAATGAAAAATGTGTACTTGGTGTAATTAGGGAGCTATGATGGGTTGCAACCTTCCCTCTCTCCCCCCTCACCTCTCCCCTTGCTCAAAGAAAAAAAAATAGATTGAACTCAGTTTCAGCGCTCACCACTTGGTGCCCTTAATCTGGAGTCTGCTGTGGTTTTTTTTTTCAAAATTCAGTTCGTTTCACTGCAACATGTTGATACACCAGAATGAAAAATGTGTACTTGGTGTAATTAGGGAGCTATGATGGGTTGCAACCTTCCCTCTCTCCCCCCTCACCTCGCCCCTTGCTCAAAGAAAAAAAATAAAAAAAATAGATTGAACTCAGTTTCAGCGCTCACCACTTGGTGCCCTTAATCTGGAGTCTGCTGTGGTTTTTTTTTTTCAAAATTCGGTTCGTTTCACTGCAACATGTTGATACACCAGAATGAAAAATGTGTACTTGGTGTAATTAGGGGGCTACGATGGGTTGCAACCTTCCCTCTCCCCCCCCTCACCCCGCCCCTTTCTCAAAGAAAAAAAATAGATTGAACTCAGTTTCAGCGCTCGCCACTTGGTGTCCTTAATCTAGAGTCTGCTGTGTTTTTTTTTCAAAATTCGGTTCGTTTCACTGCGACATGTTGATACACCAGAATGTTTATTTTTTAACCAAAAAGTGCGATATGAGGTTTAGCAGTTGCAGTTTAATGTTATTGACAAATTGAAGTAACCAGCTCATAATGCAAACATATGAGAGGGGGTTACATTCGCTGTGGTATGGTAGTATTTTGTCCTACTTGTGTAAAAATGACTTGCTTTGCATTTGCCATGATTTCTTTGTCTGAATTTCAGTGCTATTTTAGGTTAATATATTTATTGCAGAGACGGGAAAACATTGTGATCCTGAGGTGTTCGAGGTGTCCCTAAGAGAGGTCATTCCGTTAGAACCGAATGTTGAACAACACGTCTCAGATTCATCGGTATTGAGTTCTCCCGTACCAATGGCTCATATAGAAAACAGTTCTTCCGTATCAGTGGCCCAGATAGAAAAGCCAAAGAGTTTCTCACTGCGAATTCGCCCTAAACAGAAAAAGCTACAGCCCCAGTCCGATGAAAGCTCTTCCGTCGATCGTGACCATGATTCAGACTACGTACCCACTCCAAGAAAGAAAAGACTCTCCGGAAAAAAACAAATTTAGTTCAAGTAGCAATGAGGAGTCTGATGAAGCCCCTATCACATCAACTCCACGAAAGGCAGCGAAAGCAACGGTTCGCAGACCAGCAGTGAAAAGTAGCCAGAGATCAGGTGGCAAACACAGTCAAGTGAAAGCCTCATCGGCGCCAGAGAAAGACAGAAATATCCTACAAAGTTACAGCCCAAGTCCGTCAGAAGCTCTGGCCACTCTCATGATGGTGATTCAGACTACGAACCCACTGCGAAAAAGAAAAGGTTACCAGGAAAAAAACATACATTTACTACAAGTAGCAGTGAGTCTAATGAAACCCCTGTCACAACTCCAGGAAAAGCGGCGAAAGCAACGGTTCGCAGATCAGTGATAAGTAGCGAGATCTCAGGCGACGAACACGGTCAGATGGAGGACCCATCGGTACCTGTTGGAGAAAAAGACACAACAGAGGGACCGATGTTTAGTTCAAGTACCGACAGATCCGTAACTACACCCGTCACATCGACCCCAATGAATTCACGTCACAAGTCAGCGAAACGAACGGTTTCAACACCATCAGCTTTAAGAAGCGAAACCTCGGATACAGAACCAGCTACTGCAATTGAATCTTCAACGGTAGCAACTGCGTATAGTGATTTCGATCTACCAAGACTGGACCCAGCCAGTAAAAAAAAAGCATTGTTGTTTCTTCTGTCACAAATTGATTGCACGTGTAGCCGAACATTGCACAGGCGTCCATCGCAACGAAGACGAAATAAAAGTAATAAAAGAAATCAAAGACAAGCGTTGTCGTGCATTTGAATGGGATAGAATTCGAAAATTGGGAGATTATTGGTACAACAAACAGGCCAAAAAGAAAGGGTTGAAAGTCTTAATTGTCAAATACCGAAACACCATGAGGAAGAGGGAGAGAGCGACTGAAGAAAAAGAGTACCTATTGTGTCCATACTGCAAGGCAATGATAACGGAAGAAAACTTCGCACGTCATCAAAGGAGGGAATGTAAGAAAAATGCAGATCGACGGGAAAAAGGAGAGAAAATTGATACGCCCGAAAAAAACTACGCGAAAACGACTTGTTCCTGAGGCAAGAGCTAAAATGATGCAAGTGGACACCCAGTCTGAAGCTGTTAAAAAGGCTTTGGCACGGATGCACCCGTATCATACGACGGAGATCATAAAGAACGACAATTTGCTGCTAGAACTGATGGAATTTTTATCCGATAAACATGGTCATATGTCGAAGGCGCAAAGTATGATAACACAACCCGTCATAGCTTTGGCAAAGTTACTTAAGCTGTGTCGCGAGAAATATCCCGATGTTTTCGTAAGCAGTGAAGACCTAGTCCACCCTGGCCACTACAGGCTAATGGAGAGCGTTATTAAAATGTCCACGGACGAAGGACCAGCATCACAAGAAGAATTCAGCCATCCATCGGCGGTTATGAGATTAGGAGGAACTCTAAGAACACTTGCAACCGAATACGAGATGCATTGCCTACGAAATGGAGACTACTCGAAAAACAAGATTGCCTCTGTGTTCCATTCTGTGCTCGATCGTTATTACACATGTTTGTCCAGACGAGCTAACTTCCTGCTAAAGCGACGAAAATTTAACAAGAGAAAAATTCTGCCAATGTTTCAAGACATTGACAAGTTCTTTCAACACATATCGAACAGAATGAAGGTACTTCATACGAAACCGGCGAAAGAAGACATCTATAGGGAAGTCGTGGTGTATACCCTCCCACAGGTGATAATGTTCAACAGAAAACGCAGTGGTGAGGTCGAAAGGTTGCTATTGAAGGATTTAACTGACGGTCTGAAAATTTCATCAGAGCCAGATCCCGAATGTCTAGCGGGAATGCAGGAATTCGAAAAGCAATTGGCAAGCAAATTGATCAGGATTGAGTTTTTGGGGAAATGCTCTAGACGAATATCGGTGCTGTTAACAACCGAAATGCACGAAAACATCAAGCTGCTGCTGAAGCTACGCGAAAAGTACGTCCACAAGAACTCGGTTTATGTCTTTGCACGTCCTGGAAATTATAACACACCGATGGAGGGGCACGTCGCAGTAAAAAAGGTAGCAGTGGAAGCAGGCCTTACCGACTTGAACATTTTTAATTCAACAAACATGCGAAAACACCTTGCAACGATGTCGCAAGTGTTAAACTTGCCGCACGTAGAGCAGGACTTTTTGGCAAATTTCATTGGTCACGACATACGGGTTCATAGGGATTACTACAGATTACCGGTCGACATTGTTGAAAAGAGCAAAGTGGCACAGGTCCTCATTGCCATAAACAGTGGGAAGCCTAGGGAACCATACCAACAAACGGGCTACGAAGCGTTGCCGGATGTGGAAATTGGCGAGGTGACTGCACAGGGTGGACCAACGGAAAGTAGGTTTATGTTGCACTTTATGTGCGAAATGTACTTCAAAATTTGTAAGAAAATTAGAAAAGTATAGTTAGCTGACTTTGTAACAGGGAGATGTTAAAAACCCACAGAATGCTTTAAGATGTGTATTTCAGTACGTTTATTTTCCTACTTTTTTTCGACCCCGTTCCCATGTATGGTTTACAGCTGAGAAGATTTGAAGTAACACACAGTCCAGTTTGGTGCGAAAATGACGTATATATGTAATTGGGAGTTTATTTGAAACCCGTCTTTGCTGTTCGCAGGTGATGTTGAAGAATCAGACGGAGAGGGAGAAGTGGACGTCATAAGAGAGACGGAGCAACGACTGCTGGGTAAGGAACCTATTAATCGGATTTCGCTTGAATTGTGCGTAAACAGTCAGGAGTAAAGTTGTGTAAGATGATAAAGGGGAAAATATTTGTAATGCCTATTTCATTGAACTTTTTTTTTTATTATTTTTTTAAACATTGTTTAGAATGTAATTATCATTTACAAGGCTGTATAAAACATGAGACAGTAGTAATAAAATGTATGACCTTTGAATTTCGCAGGTTTTTGGTACTTGTAACTCTGCCAATGTTATTTATAACAAAGTGGCAGTTTTTTATGTTTTCACAGGCGATCAAGCAACTCGTCCCCACTTCAGTGAAGTTGAAGTGGCTCTCATGAAGACCATATTCAAGAAAGAATTACACCACAGAGGTAGTCTTCCAACGATAGATGAAGTGGAGGATCGAGTTCGAGACTAGAAAATGTTACTGGGTCGTTCTGTGAGAGAAATCTTCAATTTCCTGAAAGCGCAGAAGAAAAAAAGTACCAAAGCAAAAAAACAACAAACAGCAGCTCCTTCCGCTCCTGCTCCACCGACCGCTGATGCTTTAGACGATACTTCAGGTACAAGCATACAAGCAAAAATATTAAAGAAAGACGTACTGCACATTTCGCATGGAGTGAGAGACTAAGAAAATTTTAGTGTAGATGAATATTTAAAATTGTTTTTAATTGTATGTTGTTGACCCTTCACTATGTATAATTAATTTCTCTTGCATATAAACAAAAACATTGCATTTAGACGTGTTCATTTATGTTTTTCTTTCAGACGAGGTGGAATATGAAATTCCTTTGCCTGTCACCTCAGTATCATCACTTATGAAAAAGAAACGGAAGAAATCCGATCACAGCCGCAGGTCAGGGAGTCCCAAGAAAACTAAAGGTAGGATTTAACAGAAAGCATTCGGTTCACATAAATTTTAGGTGGTACATTTCGCGTGGTTCTGTTAATAGCGTTGCGAAAACTATATTGAATGTAACGTGTGCTTTCGCAAGAATTGACAGTTCATTGCACTTGACACTTACATTTTATAATCTCGCCTTATCTTTTGCAATACTCGATACTTCAATGTAAACTCACAAATTTATTTTGCTAGATACACATGTTTTACACTTGTGCAAATTATTTTACAGGTTCGAGTAGGCCATGGACAACAGAGGAAAAAGAGGCGGTGCATAAACATTTCCAAGGCCACATTGACCGATACAAGCCGCCAACGATGAAAGAAATCAAGTCCTGCCTTTCAGAGGAAAGTGATATTTTAGGACACAGGAACAAAGTTCAGTTGCGGGCATACCTTTCAAATTTGTACAAGAGAAATAGAAAGGCGGAAGAAGCTTCAGATCCGTTTAAAAAATAAGAAAATATTTTGGGGACATTTCGCTGTGATATCATGTTTGTGGTATTCTGTTTTGGTTTACACAAGTGCGGGGAGTTTTCTTTTTATCAGTTTTTCCATGCAGTTCACTGTTCTTGTTCGAAGTGACCGACTTTTAATTTATGAACGTCACGGGTCTGGGTAGTACGGGCAATTTTCATGTAACGGGGTCTCAAAATCTGCCGAATTTGCCGAGGTATTTAAGAAGAAGTGTTTTGGTTCGTACATTTCGCATGGTTATATGCGTTCGCATATCAATTTGAAAGTTTAAATGTGTTATTTGCATTTAATTTTTCTCGTATGAAGTGACCGACTGTAAATTTATGAAAGTGGCTGTGATGGGTAGTACGGATAAGTTTCATGTGACAGGGTCACAAAAGCTGCCAATTTTGCCGATGTATTTAAAAAGGAAATACTTGCGTCGTAGATTTCGCGTGGTTGCACTACATTTCGCATGGTTGTAGATGTGTGCGTACATTTCGCTTGTCAGTTCGAAAGTATTAGCTGTGTTATTCGCATTTCACTGTTCCTATAAGAAGTGGCCGACTTTAAATTTATGAGCGTTGCGAGACGATGTAGCACGAGAAAATGATATGTGGCAGGGTCTCAGAACTTGCAAATTTTGCTGATGTTTCTGTGAGTAAGAACATTTTGTGTTCGCACATTTCGCATAGTTGTGTACGTAAATTTCGCTTGTCAATTTGAAAGCTTTAGCTGCATTATTTGGAGTCCATTTTTCTCACACCAAGAGACCGAATTAAGTACGCACAAAACATGCGAAATGTGCGAACACCAAAATGTTCTAATTCATAGAAACATCGGCAAAATTTTTGAAGTTTGAGACCCTGTTACATACATGGTTGTGGACGTACATTTCGTATGTGATATTTTAGGACACAGGAACAAAGTTCAGTTGCGGGCATACCTTTCAAATTTTCACAAGAAAAATAAAAAGGCGGATGAAGCTTCAGATCCGTTTAAAAAAAAAGAAACTGTTTTGGGGACATTTCGCTGTGATGTCATGTTTGTGGGATTCTGTTTTAGTTTACAGAAGTGCGAGGAGTTTTTTTTTGTATCAGTTTTTCCATGCAGTTCACTGTTCTTATACGGAGTGACCGACTTTTAATTTATGAACGTCACGGGTCTGGGTAGTACGGGCAATTTTCATGTAACGGGGTCTCAAAACCTGCCAAATTTGCCGAGGTATTAAGAAGTGTTTTGGTTCGTACATTTCGCATGGTTATGTGCGTTCGCGTATCAGGTTTCAGTGTGTTATTTGTATATGATTTTTCTCGTATACAGTGACAAACTGTAAATTAATGAAAGTGGCGGTGATGGATAGTACGGATAAGTTTCCTGTGACAGGGTCACAAAATGTGCAAAGTTTGCCGATGTATTTAAAAAAGAAATACTTGCGTCGTAGATTTCGCGTGGTTGCACTACATTTCGCATGGTTGTAGATGTGTGCGTACATTTCGCTTGTCAGTTCGAAAGCATTAGCTGTGTTATTTGCAGTTCACTGCTCCTATAAGAAGTGGCCGACTTTAAATTTATGAGCGTTGCGAGATGATGTAGTGCGAGAAAATGATATGTGGCAGGGTCTCAAAACTTTACAAATTTTGCTGATGTTTCTGTGAGTAAGAACATTTTGGTGTTCGCACATTTCGCATAGTTGTGTACGTACATTTGGCATGTCAATTCGAAAGCTTTAACTGTGTTAATTGCAGGTAACTCTTCTCACACCAAGTGACAGACTTTGATACGTACAAAACCATGCGAAATGTGCGAACACCAAAATGTTCTAATTCGTAGAAACAACGGCAAAATTTTCGAAGTTTGAGACTTGTTACATACATGGTTGTGGACGTACATTTCGCATGTGATATTTTAGGACACAGGAACAAAGTTCAGTTGCGGGCATACCTTTCAAATTTTTACAAGAAAAATAAAAAGGCGGATGAAGCTTCAGATCCGTTTAAAAAAAAAGAAACTGTTTTGGGGACATTTCGCTGTGATGTCATGTTTGTGGGATTCTGTTTTAGTTTACAGAAGTGCGAGGAGTTTTTTTTTTGTATCAGTTTTTCCATGCAGTTCACTGTTCTTATACGAAGTGACCGACTTTTAATTTATGAACGTCACGGGTCTGGGTAGTACGGGCAATTTTCATGTAACGGGGTCTCAAAACCTGCCAAATTTGCCTAGGTATTAAGAAGTGTTTTGGTTCGTACATTTCGCATGGTTATGTGCGTTCGTGTATCAAGTTTCAGTGTGTTATTTGCATTTGATTTTTTTCGTATAAAGTGACAGACTGTAAATTTATGAAAGTGGCGGTGATTGGTAGTACGGATAAGTTTCATGTGACAGGTGACAAAAGCTGCCAAGTTTGCCGATGTATTTAAAAAAAAAGAAATACTCGTAGATTTCGCGTGGTTGCATTACATTTCGCATGGTTGTGTATGAGCGTACATTTCGTTTGTCAGTTCGAAAGTTCTCTGTTCGGAGTGACCAATTTCAAAGTTTATGAACGTTACGAGATTGGGTAGTACGAGCAAAATGTATGTGACAGAGCCTCAAAACTTGGAAATTTTGCCGATATTGCCGTGATTAAGAAAATTTCGGTGTTCGCACATTTCGCATGGTTGTGTGCGTACATTTCGCATGTCAGTTTGAAAGTTTTAATTGAGTTATTTGCAGTTCACTTTTCTCATACGAAGTCACCTACTTTAGTACGTACAGAACCATGCAAAATGTGCGAACACCAAAATGTGCTTATTTACAGAAACATCGGCAAAATTTTCAAAAGTTTGAGACCGTGTCACATGCATGGTTGTTATACGTTCATTTCGCATGATTGTGTATAAACGTGCATTTCGCTTGTCAGTTTTACCTGTTATTTGCAGTTCACTGTTCTTATACGAAGTGACCGACTTTAAATTTATGAACGTCGCGAGAAGGGCGTACGCGCAAACGCGACATTGTCTCAAAACTTGAAAATTTGCGGATGTTTCCGTGATTAAAAAATTTTGGTGTTCGCATGGTATTGTACGTACATTTCGCAAGTCAGTTGGAAAGTTTTAATTGTGTTATTTTCAGTTCATCTTTCTCATACGAAGTCACCGACTTTAAATTTATGAACGTCACGAGATGGGGTAGTACACCCAAGTTGTGTTTGCAGGGTCTCTAAACTTGCAAATTTTGTGCATGGTTGTGTACGTACATTTCGCATGTTAGTTTGAAAGTTTCAGCTGTGTATTTTGTTTTCTTTAGGAAGCTTTTATGTGGTTTATATTTCATTGCCTCACGTTTTTTCGGTCTATCATTAAATTTTAACTAGTGCACATAACACTGAGCTTGAAAATAAGATAGAGTTGGTTATTTACACATCACGGTTATATCAGTAGAGGATTTTGTTTTATTATTTTTTCTGTATTTTGGTTTTATTTTAAAAGAGTTTTGTTTTTAAACATTCATCTGTATAAATCTGTATTTTGTTTTTTAACATTTCATCTGTATAGTATAAATCTATGTTTTTAACATTCATCTGTTTGAATATCTTTTGTACTGCTCTTCAATATTTTGTAAGTCTTCAATTTATGTTAAATAATTTATGTATAGAAATGAAAGAAAATAAATATTACAGGGGGGTTATGGTGTAAATAAAAGAAAACAAACTCTACGCTTGTTTAGCTTTTATTTAGTGTTTCCCTAATACTCTTTTACAGAAAGCACGTGGCCTTTGTTTATAAACAAAATCGGTTTGTTTACATTTTTTACACAAGTCTCGTTTTGCAGCAAACTTATAGTTGCAGATATCAAAAAATTGTGTAAAATATGCAAATTATGTAAACAAAATATTCCGTTTCGCAGGGTTCATGCTTTGTTAAATTTCTCTTAATCTGTTGTCTTTTCTATATTTTCGCTTTCGGAATTGAATGTAAAAAAATCTACCGAGATTTTCATATACAACTTATGTCTGAAAAGTCCCTAATAACGAAGTTAGATTTTTGGCGTACATTTCGCGAGTTGGAGACGAAATCGCGATTCGTCGTTAGTTTCCCGACGTAGCTGAGTATGTGTGTGTGTGTGTGTCAGTCTGTTGTGAACAAAGTGTTGTGTGCAAGATATCTCGAGAACGAAACGTCGGATCGACTTCAAACTTGATCGAGTTATTCCTTGGTAAGGTCGGACGGTTCTTTCAACTTTTGACGCATGTCACGTGATTCGGGCAAGCGTATGACGTCATTACGTAAAAATCTTGTGTGCGAAATTTCTCAGCCGCTGAACATCGGAGAAAGTTGAAACTTGGTGGGATTGTTGCTTGGTTGGTCCGAAAGACTCTGTAGATTTTTTTCGTGAGTAGAACGAACGAATGCGGCGTATGACGTCATCACGCAGAATATGTATATATTTTGAACAAGATCTTGTGTGCAAAATATCTCGATAACGGAAAGTCCTGTCGACTTCAAATTTTATATCAATATTCCTTGGGTCAGTCGGCGGGTTCTATCAATTTTTAGCGCATGTCAGGTGATTAAGGCAGGCGTATGACGTCATTACGTAAAAATCTTGTGTGCGAAATTTCTCAGCCGCAGAACATCGGAGAAATTTGAAACTTGGTGGTATTGTTCCTTGGTTGGTCCGAAAGACTCTATAGAATTTTTTCGCGAGCAGAACGAACGAATGCGGCCTATGACGTCATCACGTAAAATATGTATATATTATAAACAAGGTCTTGTGTGCAAAATATCTCGATAACGGAAAGTCCCATCGACTTCAAATTTTATATAGATATTCTTTGGGTCAGTCGGACGGTTCTGTCAACTTTTTACGCATGTCACCTGATTAGGACAGGTGCATGACGTCATTACGTAAGAATGTTATGTGCCAAATTTCTCAGCTGCTGAACATCGGAGAAAGTTGAAACTTGGTGGGATTGTTGCTTGTTAGGTCCGAAAGACTCTACAGAATTTTCTCCCGAGCAGAACGAACGAATGCGGCGTATGACGTCATCACGTAACATATGTTTTATTTTATAAACAAGGTCTTGTGTGCAAAATATAACGATAACGGAAAGTCCTATCGACTTCAAATTTTATATGAATATTCCTTGGGTCAGCCGGACTGTTCTATGAATTTTTGGCGTGTCACGTGAGTAGGGCGGGTGTATGACGTCATTGCGTAAAAATCTTGTGTGCGAAATTTCTCAGCTGCTGGACGCCGGAGAAAGCTGAAACTTTGGATTATTGCTTGGTAGGTCCGAAAGAAACTCTAAATATTTTTCACGAGTAGAACGAACGAAAGCGGCGTATGACGTCATCGCGTAAAATGTGTATATTTTGAACCAGATCTTTTATGCATAATATCTCGATAACGGAAGTCATATCGACTTAAAATTTTATATGGATATTCCTTGGTTCAGTCAGACGACTGTTTCAACTTTTGACCGGTAAAAAGTTATCTGTTCTTAAGCAAAATATCTCGACATCGGAAAGTCGGATCGACTTTAAATTTGGTGTAGTTATTCCTCGGATAGGTCACACGGTTTTATTAAACATTATTGAACTCGTATAGAAAATCAAGAAAGGTGCATAACGTCCACAGCTCCCCCACCTCAACCTCCCCATTTTTGGCTGCTATGTTATCTATGCATAGGTGTTAACTGCGCTGGGGATTTCGGAAGATTTTCCCGAAGATTCTCTAGTGTTCCTGCATTCTTTAGAAAGCTTCAAAACAGTAACAGCATTATTGTCGGTCCATTGCTATTTGTTATTGCCTGAAATTGAGCTTTATGTGCATTTCTCATCTGTGGTTGTTACGTAACATGCCACTCAGTCAGGGGTCAGTGTCAGTTGCAGTGCATGATGGAGTCGTTATCTACGAGGTCATGGAATGCTATTGTCGTATTATAGCTCTAAGCAGCTCTAGCTATTGATTTTTTTTTCGCCGCATACTTGATCAGGTTGCCAAGATGTGCTATATATAGGAGCCATGCTGTATCGATTAGCATTGTGTGCAGAAGCATTTTTCGCTATTAAATTGGGTCGTCTGATATCTTGTGTTATGAGGAGCAGCTCGCCATTTTGCCTACGAAATACCTCCCCCTTCTCCCACCGAGGTGCGTCATCTCTGATGCGCAGTGATGAAGAATGCCTTCCTAGTGCTATTTGGCCGATGGGAATGTGCGAAGACAAGGTAGTCTATCATGGCTGTAACTACACTTAGGGTACAGACTATTACCGTTGCCTCGGGTAAAAGTGTTAGAGTTGTGTTTATAGTCGGACCTACAGTAAATAGCTGGGGGGGGGGGGGGGGGCGTGTGGAGGATGGTGGTTAGCAAAAAAAAATCTTCAAGACCCGGATAAAAAGATGTAAGGTAAGAACCCTTTGTCGTGACCCCTTCCACATTCAGGTAAAAAGACGTACGGTAAAACCTGCCTGTCTTGACCACCTTCCAGACCCGGAAAAAAATGTAGCGTACAGTAAAACTGCTATAGTGACCAACTTCAGATCTGGATAAGAGGGGCATACAGTAAAACCCGTTTTAGCGACCACCTTTCAGACTCCGATGAAAAAAGATGCTTATGTATATCTGTTTTAGTGTCCACCATCTGTTTGGTTTATTTTAAGATTTTTACAATGAATGAAGGTTATGTTTGCAGAAATGAATATTTTGTTTGAGTTTGGGGGGGGGAGGGGGGGGGGTCATGGGTTTAGTCGGGGAGACATTTGTTTTTGTTCACAAAAACAAGAAATTTAAGTAGGTATCGATCGAAAGTGTGTAATATAAGCCTGCACTCTTATGTTTTGTATGCACTGGCCGCTCTAGTTATTATTATTACAGGCACATGCATCGCAGCTATAAATGTAATTCTTTTTAGAAACTGTTTGAGAATGAAAACGTAATAAAAGGACTCAAAATATTCAAATTAAATCCTTATTTTGAATTTCTGATTCTTTTTCTTAGATTAACCGGATAGAAGAGGAGGAAAGCAGAGTGAAAAAGGAAATGGAAAATTTGACAAAGAAACTGGAGTCCTTGAACAAACATAAAGAAGAATACAGAGACAAGTGGGCGAATCATATGATCTTATAATATCGCTCACTACTTTGCGCATAAACTCTTACAATATCGCTCATCCGCGCATAGAATCTTAAAATCTCGCGGACTCCAAGCATTGAGTCTTATAATATCGCTGAAGCCTCGCAAAGAATCTTATAATATCGCTCACTCCCCGCATAGAGTCTTATAATATCGCTGAATCCTCGCATAGAATCTTATAATATCGCTCACTCCTCGCATAGAGTCTGATAATATCCTCACCATTCTAGTCGTAAAATTTTTCTTACTCGTAGTGTCTTCTAGCAGTGATACATTGTGAAATTATTCTGTATTGGAAGTTTTCCAATTTTGTGACGTTGAAAGTGTGTGTTAAGGTTAAGAGGGTGGATACAAAGTTCCAGCAAATTCTTGAAAAAATTTCGGAAGCACGTTTAGTGGGGTTGGGGGGGGGGGGGGAGGAACTGATATAAATTGTATGAAATTTACTGTGAAGGTAATGGTATTTTGCTGTATAAACTGAAACCCAAGTCATGGAAACACCCAAATTAAGGAACAACTCATTTTAGCGAAGCATGTTTTTTTTGTCCTGACTACTGTAATTTTAGTAGTTATCGACCTGCTAGTATGGAGCATTCTTCGAACAAGTCACGCTTTTCTCCGTCCCAAAGGTGGTCCTTAAAACGAGGTTTTACTGCATAATTTTAATTAAAAATTAAAATTTGCGTAACTTTTGTTTTTTTTTAGTATTGAAAGTCTTGAGGACAGACACAGCAGGGAGGCGGATAAACTGCACATGGTAAAGGAGACGATACGAGAGCTCAATCGCGGTGTCGAAAAGGTAGTGTGACGTCATTCTAGCGTGTCACGTGGGTGATTTGTTTTCAAAGTTTTGTGGATGGGGGTTTGGGGGCTGGGGATTGAAGGGATTATTCAAAGGCAGTTGTGTAGTTAAGTCTTTATTTAGCCCCCGGAAGGGGACTAATAAATCTGGGTGATGTCCATCTGTCTGTCTGTCTGTTCACCTTCGGCTGTTACTCTGGTAATCCGTTCCCTATGGCCTCAACTAGGTGAAGTCTTGAGGGGAACATGTCAAAAATTTAAGTTGATTTGTGAAGTATAGGCAGGTGCATTTGCGAATTCTATAAAAAAAATATTGTGTGGTATGAAATGGAAATGGAATATCGAAATAACCTGACCATCAAGTTTTCAGATCTTTGTGTTTTTTTCTTTCAGATTCAGCTACGATGCAGCAAGTCCTGAATTAACGGGACATAAAATATACTCCCAAAGATATACCTACTTGACCGACACGACACCGCCACAAAGTGACGTCAATATACGTCACAGAGATGTCATAAGAGGTCGTCATGCTTTTAAGCCACAACAATCTATAAATTTTTAGTTCATTTTTTTGTGTTGTGATATAAATTATGGGTAATATCTAAAACAAAGTGAGAAGTGATATTGTTGTGACGTCATCATGCAAAGCCCACTGTGATATGGTTATAATCTTGATAGATCAGAACGTGTTGTATAAGGAGAGGAAAAAAAGAACTTTGTCCCCAGCCCACGGTCGGGTCACTGAATGGCAAACAAAAAGGTCATCCGGTCGGGTCGAAAATGTTTTTAGTCAAAAAGAAAAAAAATATCGATTAGCCGGCTGGGTCTTATTAAAAAAAAAGATCGCTTTCGGCAGGGTTATTTTTTTTTAAGTGGAATGAGGAACAAGGTTATTTTTCTTCCTGGTCTTAAATGTTTGTGGCAGTTTTGTCTCCTGTGATTGAACGTCCGTCCATTAACGACATTAGGAGAACTCTCCTCGTTTTCTGCTCACTCAGGCTTCACATTTACTTATTTATGTCACCGATTGCGTCCTCTTTTGTTGTCAACAAAATGTTCTTGTGTCTGCACAAGCAAAATTCAGTGCGCGTTCAGGATAACTTACATATAAATTGATATCATGTGAACCAGAGTTTCCATGTAAATGTGATAAAACATGTTTCGTTAGGTCAAGGTCATATAGAGGTCAACCATTCAGTATTAAGCAGTTTTTGATGTGGTAGCTATTTAGCCGAGATTTTAAATCTTGATAATCTTGTGTGTTCTCTCGCTCCTTCCCCCTCCTCCTCACCCCCTCCCCCCCCCCCCAATGCCAAATTTGACAGACTGTTTGACAGGCTTCGATGGTAGAGGTGGGTTGGGCGGGGCCGGGGTGGGGGGGTGGAGGGGGGTTGAGTTTGAGCTTATTCATCCGAAATAAAAGATCATAATAGATTTTTCACAGATTACTTTTATTTTCAGTCGTTCATTATAAGACTTAACCAACATACACAAACAGTCGAGTTTAATTTACAGACTTGACTGAAACCGAAAACGTTGTGCCTCTCGTGATACAAAATTATCGTGTTGATATCCTGAAATAATATTATATAATAAGGTGTGTGAACTCTACCCCCCTCCCTCCCCCCCCACCCACCTGTGTCGAACATAAACGGCCATTTCTGTGCCCCCTCCCCCCCCCCCCCCCCGCCTACAAAAAATACTAATAATAAATAAAAATAAATAAATAATAAATTGGTGAAAAAAGGAACTGATTAAAAAAAACCTGTAGAAAAATGCAGCCTATGCAGTTCACAGTTTTGGCAGTATACCGAAAAACCCACGAGAAAAATGTAAAAAAAAAAAAAAAAAACAAAATCCAGTTACAGCAAAAGCATACAGCAAACAACATTTGAAGTTCATTGGATACACCGTGCTTTAGCCTGAAAATGCTACAATTCTGTACTAATGAGGGCATATTGCAGCACTTTTCCACCTTCCCGGCAACTTGTTCTACCTTTAATTTTTATACACTGGGATTTTTTTTTGTTTTTGATTCCGGATTTTTTTTTTTAAACTCGTATGGATCACCTGCGTTTACTTGTACTTTTAATGACAATACTAGGAGTCTCTGGCCGTTGTTTACGCTGGCAAAACTTGCCAAGTAAAAGGTTAGGGATTTTTTGGTTTCACAAAAGCTTGTACCAAAACTGAACCATGAAAAAAAAAAGAAAAAAGAAATGATAATAAATAGAACCCAACTCACGTTGCACTATTCTAAAGAAATGCTTGACGAGTTTTGTTATTTTTTACCCACGAGGCAGCAGCATTATGATATGAAAATTCCCACATTACAAGTAACCAGAGTGTAAATCACTCCACCCTCTCCCCCCCATCCCCTCCCCCCATAACGGCGAAAATGTTCATTTTTGAGAAATGTTCACTAAAAAAAGGCGCGTTTCTCAACGCAAGTTGAAAACTCGTGGAAAACTGTGTTTACAAATCACAGGTGTGATTATTTATTTTTATTTATTTATTTATTTTTTCGTTCTTTCAGTGTTTATTTTGTCAGGTCTGGTCCATGCTTTGCCCACCGGGGGCGTCTTGCTGGTACTTGAATATTTTCAATGTATTGTCACTGGAACCACTTAGCATATACTGGTGCATCGACCAATCAACGGCCAGCACTTTGTCCTCGTGACCCGTCAGGTCGTACAGCGGCGCTTTAGGGCTGAAGGAAGAAAAAAAAACCCGTACACACAAATGGTAGTTGTGGTTTAATTTTAGCACCCATTTTTTTCAGTAACGTAATGCGTACTGCGAAAACTTTAAATACATTATTTTATACATTACCGATAATAATTTTTGAAGTTGCTCCATTTTTTAAGAATCTGTCGAATTTCCTCAACTTGTAGACAAATTCTCAATAAATTCGAAAAAAAACAAAAAAAAAAAAACAAAGACAAACATAAATGTGCTGTGACTCACCTTCTGGTATCCCATAATTTGACGAGTCCGTCGTAGGCTCCGGAAATGAAGAGATGCGGGTTGGTCTGGGACCAGGCGACGCAGGAAACCCAGCCGGTGTGTGACGTAAACGTGCTCCTCACAAGGGCGCCATCTGTCGAGGGCAACATCAACTAGAGCAGTGTGCACAGCCCACATATTCCCCACAGGCCGCCCATCAGTTAAACACGGCCATCAATAGTCCAGCTGGTCCGTTTGCCTTACACGAACCTGGCCCATTTACAATATCGATCTGTGCTTGTTCCCATAGAAGTTACATAATAAGTTTCATGAAAATTTTTGCAGGAGTTTTTAAGTTATCGTGTTAACAAGCTCACACAATAGTCAATCAAGAGCTGGTCCATTTTCCTTGAACGAGCCTGGCCGATTTTCAATACCGATCTGTGTTTGTTCCCACAGAAGCTACAGTTTTGTATGAAGGTGTAATAACTTCATATGGTTGCTAAAGAGATTAATATCGGGAGCGGGTGGGGGGGGGGGGGGGGGGAGGGTGTGTGGGGGTGTTGCTATCACAGAACCGACTCAGCACTGCTACCCTAGGGAAGACAATACTGCGGAGACATATCCAGCATTCTTAAAAGTGATATTTCCAATACAAATCAATAATTTTCATTACCAGACACAAGTTTAATTAGATACTTCGCCCCTCTGCCCCCCCCCCCTATATCTAAGGCATTTCTGCGTTCAGATATTTAGTCCTCGGACACGTTCAGTTTTTGGCACTTTTGCCAGGGTTGAGACTTCGTAAAATTTTCTGGTCGCCCTCCGGGCGACCAACTTCAAAAAGTTAGTCGCCCGGCGCAATTTTTGCAAAATTTACCTCAAAATACTCAGAAAAAAAGTTAGTCGCCACTCGGGCGACCAACTCGAAAAAGTTGGTCGCACAAGTTGGTCGCCACGGGCGACCGCGAAATTTCAACCCTGCCCTTTTTTCAATACGCACGCTCTTGAACAGAATTTATACGAAATCCACGGACTTTCCTGTGAGTTCGCCGAAAGGGAAAAAATGGAATGGAACTGATGTAAACACGAGGAAAGCTTGAGTGATAACAAAACCCGTTCACCAGCTGTGCACATATATAGAAGCCTCTCTGCACTTCAGACTGCACGCGCCATCGCGGGGCTAAAAATACCGCTAACAGGGATAGACACGCCTCTATGGGACTATATAAATATCACTATGGAGCTACAAGTACCCCTGTGGGATAACACGCATCCACGTGGAGCTTCAAGCACATCTTTGGGGCTGCAAACACCGTTTTGGGGATACAGCTAAATTCACAGGCTACATGCACCGCACATGCCGCCACAATGACAGATATCGTACTATAAGCCACCGCTACGAGGCTATAAAATTAAAAATGTCTACACACATCGCTATGGGGCTACAAGCACCGCTAGGGACAGAATCTCTTTGGCGCCACCGGAAGGGGTGGGGGTGGGGGCGGGGAGAAGGGGGCTACAAGCAGCTCACCTGTGCTCCTGGGGTCGTACAAGCGCACGTGGCGGTCCGCACTTGCCGCTATCAGCGTCTGGTTGAGCTCTGAATACGCCAGGTCGAACACCGCCTTGCTGCCAGCCTGAAAATCATCGACAAAGTACAAGCGGAAAAAATTACAGGCACATCTTGATGGGAACAACCTTTGTGAACCCATGCAGTCCGCATATCGCTGTTTCAGTTCTACGGAGACAGCGTTTTGAAAATGTGATCCATTTGCTTGTATGTATGTGTTGTTTTTAATATTGTAAAGCCCTCAGAGCAAATTTGATTAGAGGGCTATATAAATGATCTTTCAATCATAATAATAATTATGAAAATAAACAAATAAAGTCACTTTACATAGCCTCACCAGTGCAGCTTATATATTTAAAGATTGTCCCTTTCTTCCAAAAAACCAATGACTAATTTGACAGTTCCAACTCAAACTAAGCTATTCATTAAAAGTTAATAAAGAAAATATTGGATCATTCAGTTATAAATTCCAGGCTCATGAGAATTCGTAGATTAACTGATTTATTGTCTCAAACGGACTTGTAGAAGTCGTTAATCTTCCCTTGTAAGTTCTCACTTCCGTTTTTGACCTGTTTCACCTGTTTTCATATATGTCCCGTATGTGGCCTGTATATAACCGTAAAACTCATTTGGCGGTAATTGTGAACGCTCTGAGAGGTGACGTAGCCCCTTCGTCAGCTAAAACAATTGGAGCGTAGGTCAACTCCCTGTTTATTAGCCTTGAGCGGATTCGAACCCGGTGCCTTAGGATTATTCGACCTTCGCTCCAATCAACTGGGTTAAGCGTCACCCCACTGGTAAGATACTTACGACGGTGGTGGTGTACGAACTGAGGCAACCATCACCGCGTTTGTGGGATACTTACGATGGTGGTGGTGCAGAACTGAGCCAACCATCACCGCGTTTGTGGGATACTTACGATGGCGGTGGTGCAGAACTGAGCCAACCATCACCGCGTTTGTGGG